>VDFB02292527.1:38462698-38558960 GCA_007258455.2 Sequoia sempervirens | reverse complement strand
ATACATATATATACATACATATATATATACATACGTATATATATATATACAATGTTCCATTACCTTCCGGCAATACATTTTAAGTGGAACGATGGAATTTCATCGTCGGCTTGCTAAGGCCCAATCTACATATGGAATAGTCGATTCCCTTTATGGAATTCAAAACTTAACAAGGGCACTTAAGAATCATTGTAAATCCCATCATCATGTTACAAGTATGAGATAAAAACAAGGATAGAATGATCAAATTGTTCTCAGGTTGGTTTCACTTGAATCTAACAATGATACTAGTTGATGTTGATAACATTGTTGAGCCACTTGATGGCTTTAAAAAGGATAGGTGGGGGTTCAGATACTAACCCAACTCACATGCAATGTATGTAGGGTTTATAATGCCCTTGTCTTTTTTTTTTGGACAAAGCAAAAGGAAAGATTAAAGCCAACTGAGGTGGTAATAGCCATGATAAGGCTAGGCTCGAGGGTTATGTCTCCCTTGAATAAAAAAATAGGGTTCGATGCCGACATGGCATGCCCAACAATAGTTAACACAAAGATTTGAATGCAAAAAACAAATCCAAAGAACTATATTTCCTTCCAATGGAGAATGATAATAGAGATTCAGAGGATTCGACAACATAGGTAAAATCATTTCCAAACAATGGAAACATTCCAAAAATAACTCAAACTTATCTCTACCCAAGCACCAAAATGTCTGAGTTGAGGGGTGGTGAATCCTTGCAAGCTATGGAATCAACTTTTTTCTTCTCTACTATTTCCCCAAATCGACATCTTCTACTTTTTTTACCAGTATTCACACAAAAACAAACCCATCTCCCTTCTCTTCACTTTTTTTGCATGTTTTTACACCTTTGTTTCTCCCAAATTGATAATCTTCATTATGGTAGCCACCCCCCACTCCTTTCATTCAGATATTGTTTATGATTTTGGGGATGATGGGTGGCCTCTACCCATTCAATTTTTAGTTTTAAAATTCAAATTTGAATTTAAACGAATGTTGACCTGAAATTTATTCATTTTAATCATTCCTACATACAAATATATATTATGTATGTATATTTTTTGTATTCAATTCATCCTCTTGTTGTAAATTTTATGGAATTTATGCATTTATACAAGCAAGAGAACTCAATTCATTAGTGCCTTCTTTTCTTTTTGAATGCAATATCATCAGATAAACAAGATAGAAAAATAATCTAATTAATTGTTTTTCCACAAGCTTGCTCATTTATTCATTAGTCCATTTCACAAAAACAGTATTTTTTATCATATTGAAGTTTCAATTCAAAAGTCATGATTTACAGTGGTGTGTGCACATTTCAAATTCCATCAAGCTTACCATTGTCATCTGGATAAATATTCCTACCTCAACCATGTTCTCGATCTTGAACCTATTCGTGCATTCACACACTTGCACTTGAAGAGTTTCATCAGTAACCTTTAACCAATGCTCGAAATAAAAAAATTCCATTTCACATCATAATTTTCATCTTTCGTATTCAATCATAATAACATAAATATATTTCAAATGCCATTGAAATCTTAAATTTATCGCAAGTCAACTAATAAATTTCATTTCCCATAATTATTAAAAGAACTTAACATTATTAAACGCAAGAAAAAATTTAGATGTGACAATGTCCGTTATTCCACAAGTATTTGGGGAATTATTTTAGTTCCAAGCTCTATATAAATATTATTGTTGAAAAGATGTATACTAACCCCGAATCCATGGATCCCTCCAGTATTCATTTCTATTTTTTTTGTCATATTGCATTTGGGGGCAACCCCTTCTCATGATGTAGCTTTTTTTTGAAATATATCATTGGCATAGGGCTTTCCAAATAAGATCTTGTGACTTCTTATCACATGGAATTTATCATTTTCTAATTTAAAGTAATTGCACACATCATGGTGTTTTGCAATTTCTTTAAAGTACATGCATACATTGGCATTATTTTTCTTTACTTTGTTCATAGACATTGGACTTAGTGGTGCATTGACATTGGAATTTTTTGATTCACTTTGTTCACAAGTGTTGAGCTTAGAGTTGTGTTGGCATAGCATTTTGATCATTCTGTAGCACCTTATCAGAGTTATCAAGGAGTATAACTCTTGGTATGGTTGGCATGATTGCACACCTAGTGATTAGCAGTCCTCACTATACCTAGTGTGGTTCTCATTTCACTACCTTGTCTTGGGGGATCACCTAGTGAATATCAGACATCACTAGCCTGTGTGCCTTCCTGTTTGTGATTCACCTAGCAAACATCATACTTTGCTAATGTGTTTCATGAATTCCTTTGGTGTGGATCATAGCATAACACAACTTGTTATTCCATACCCTCCTTTTGTATTTCATGTTGACATTATGTGTTAGTGTATGTGGCCTTGTCGCACTTCATGCATGTGTGTTCATTTGTGCTTATGTTGGTTTTCCATGGAATCTTGGAGATCTTGGGGGCTTGATCACCTCCCTTGATCCTTAGTCATCCTATCTTTTCAACATATTGACAAATGGACTTCTCTTGACATAAATTTTCTACTTTAGTGTGAGTCTGAACATAAGTTCATACTCTCACTTCAAGTGGGGGCTAAATACATAACATTGTAAATTGTCACCCTTGACAATTTCACAATATATTTTTCTCCCCCTAAATTATTGAGCCTAATTGGGTCCCTAATTTCCTAAACTATGCATTTTATAACCCATTTGTACTACTTTTCTGGGAAATTGCAAGCATTGAACAAATGCATCCAATTAATATTTTTCTCTTGACACTTAATTTCCTAGAGAATAGGGCCAGGACCCATTCACCCTAGGGTGAATGGGTCCCCCTATTCTATCAGGGACTGATTTTGGACATGTTAGAGTGACCATATTAACATTCAAATTTTAAATTTCAAATGTTGGCTATCGAGATTTAATTCTTGGGAAATTAGAGAAATGCCTATAAATAGGTTTGCATCATTTGAAATCTATCTAGGAAATCATTGGAGTAATTATTATCAAGAGCACTTTCAAGAAAGTCGAGAGCATCATTTCAAAGCTTTATTGCATCAATTCAAGATCCTAACATCATGTCAAATATTATGTGAGTTTATGTGTGTTCGTGTTATCATTGTTTTGTGAAGGCTAACACTTTTGTAGGTCTCCAAAGTATTCAAGCATTTAATAAAGCAAGATCTAAGACCTTGAGGTGATGTGTATGAGTTCAATCCTTCAAGAAATCCATTGAAGGGTGGTGAGTTGTGACACTTTTTGATTTCATCATTCCTTTCCTATCCATTATTATTTTATCATTGACATTTCCATTGTGGAAGTGGAAACACTTACATGGGGTTTGACTAAGGTAAGCCCATAAATGGTCCAATATTTTCCCTCTCTTTGAATGTGCAAGTTATAGGTTTGAAGAGGATTGAGGTAAGGTTGAAGAAAAAAGATCTTTTGTTGCATTTGAAGCCTTACATCTTATCAACTCACAGAAAATAACCTATAGAACTATTTGGCAACGTTCTAACAATTCTGCAACCAGAGATTAGAAGCTCAGATATGATAGCAGAGGACCCCAAAAATAGAGCAGAAGTATCATACAAAGACCCATTTTCCTTAAGGCAACCCTATCCTGCCACAAGGATCAAACCCAACTTCTGGTGATAGGTACATAGTCCTTTGTACTTTCTAGATTTGCATACAAGTTATTGTTTTAGTCTATGCATTGTCAAGATCTTGCATTTTTCATATTAGGTCATATAGTTTAATTAGGTTAATCATAGAAAATCAATTCCAAATCATTCTAATCCTTAATAGGATGGAGATTCGGGTCTGATTGGCTCACCTTCATGGTTGAAAGTCAATCTACTCACCTTGTTAATATCCATCTTAATGAAACATAAGAAAATACCTAATCACCACACCTAACAACAACCATTTCAATCCTAGGTTTACATAGTAGGCCTAGGATCCTTATTTTCTTTATTTTAGTTACTATTGAAAATTATATTTTATCTCCTTCTTACTATAATATTTCAACTCTAGAGAGCTCAATGATAAGATATGCTTTTCCAATATAGTATGTTGCAAAGTAGACAACATTTTAATTTCAATGCTTTCAAGTTAAATAATTTTTCATCCTTAATTTATGATTTTATGGCTTAGAAAAAGGAAAAATATATGTTACATTGATTTTATAAAAAATGTATAGAAATGATATCTAAGAACAAACAAATGATGAATAAGTTAATATTATTTGTTAAGTAGAGAAAGTTAGAGTTCCACAATTTAAAAAAAAATTATTAAGCGATATATGGGGTGAAAGTTCAAATATGTGCCTATTTTAGGTCAACATCACCTCAAATAAATTTAAGTATTTCCAACTAAAAGAATTTGGGAAAACATATGTTTTAGATATATTCATTTTAGCTAAATTAAGTCTAGACCACAACTTTTTAACTAGAAGTTTCCACTAAATACATATGTAGCATCAATTTGGGGTCAATTTTTTTTTTAAATGAATTATTTAAAAAAATTGATGTTCTCAGAACTATTATTCACCTAAATAATGTATATACTCTTTTGTGGATCTACAAGTGTAGGTTTTTATTGGAGTTTATATTTCTTTTAAAAGTAGGTTAGTAGCACTAAAATATAAGGTTGATTGTTTTCTCAAGAAGAATTACTAAATTTTATTAAAAAAAATGATAAAAATAAGATGTGCAAGAGAAGATATTTCATGTTGAGACATATTTTTAATTTTAAATAAATAGTTAAGATAAAAGGTTGTGTCCCATCAAAATAGTTATAATTTTTTTTGGTACATAAGATTAGTATGTATTTTATTAATAATAAAGCATTTACAAATGTCTGCCACGTAGGGAGAAAATTAACTCAAAAAACCAAATAGTCATCCAACCAGCATAACCACCTTCAAAAAACCAGCTACCAAAATGAACTAGCTACGAGAATGACAAAGTATCCAGCCAAAAAGACACCACAAAAGCCATATTCGTGGTTGATTCGCTAACAGGGCTTCCAAAGGAACTAATAAACTAACCCCAACCCCTACATATCAAAAAATTCTACCCAAAACTCGACTTACATAAACTTGTTTAATTTAGAAAATTCCACAAATTTAGACTTCCACTCCACGCCTCCTGCCTCCAGTAACCCAAAGAATTTCTTTAGAAATTCGACTGCAACCGCCACTAGCATTTGATGTCTCATCAAAGCCAACCCATGCAAATCTAGGAGGAATGAGAAGAGCTTCACCATCTCCTTTGTTCCAAACCACTCCATGTCACAGCGCCTCAGACAACCCTTTCCTTCAATCACCGCACTTAGAACCTCATCCACTCCCTCCACCAAGTCCTCTCTAAAAATTTTAACCAGCAATTTTTTTGCTTCTACCTTCGAAAATTTACTATCTAGAAGTGATGCCAAGAACCGAGAGGAGACATGAAAATTGTCCCTCCCATACTCTAAGCACTACAAATGACCAAAGTCCAAAACCATTTTCATGGCCACCACCACCAACAGGTCGTTATTTAGTAGAATTCGCTTTAATCTCTAGTCAGTAACCTCCCTGAATTCCGCTTTCCTTGCCAACAACCTCAAAGAAATCAGAGTATCAACCCCGAAATGCATGAGGCCCACCATTGAGACCTCAATAATAAATTTTGAATCCTTCACCATGAGCCAACCAGCAATGGTTGCACCTGACAGAGATGAGAGAAGGATACTCGCATACGCCACTTCCATTTGCAAAGAAATTTGTCCACCAAAATGAGGTTGGCTTACAATAAATAGAAAATGTGAAACACAAGGCCACCATCACCAGCCATGAATGGTACCCCATCCACTGTACAAGCTATCCTTGCATAGGGGAGAGAAACCTTCACCATAAAAAGCACTAATGTCAATGCATTGGAGAGGGAACCATAGTTTTCCTCCTATGATAACCGTATATCATGCAATAAGACATGCCTTATCTCATATTTCAAACGTGAGTGCCTATGCAGCACTCCAAGCCATGTCACCCATCCACCGTGGCATCAAATACCACCTCCCTCCACCAACATGGAGGGACGCCCACCCATCCTCCCACATCAAAATAGTTATATTTTAATACATGCTACTTTCAAGAATTATTTTGGTTAGGTTTTGACTTTTTGTTTACTATTTTGTCCTTTTATCTTATTATAGTGAAGAAGAAACAAATCAATAATGTTCAAGGTACTTACCTATTGTTCAAAACCTTGATAGTTATGATATTTCTTTTGTGTCTATGACTGTGATATCCTTTTCTCAAATGGTTACTACTATAGTTGTAGGTTCCTTGTTCTCTTTTTTCTTATAAATGCTAATAATGACTCAATTTTTTGTTGAAATGAGTTTAAACTTATGATTATAATATACATTTATTATCCAAGGTGGTAGATAAGTTTAATGTCCTTGCATGTGCAAATATATACCATTTTTGAAACATCCTATATGTAGTTGAAGTAACATGATGACTTTCATGATTCATATGATATTTAATTTATTAATAAAATTTTCTAGTTTCTAACTTATTTTTATATTTCTAATTTAAATATTTTTTCATGGAGAATACAATAGTGGTCATGTCATACCCAATTTTATTACATATTTATTTAAATACGAAAAATTGAATTATTGATGAAATTCAATTAAATATTAAATGGAGATTCTAGAATATTTGAATGTTGAATATGAAGAATTGACTATTGTTGACTCTGTGAAAATTCTAAAAAGAATTTAACTATTTGTTTTTTTAATTTTGTTATGTCATCAAGAATTGAATGTTATTGATCAATTTGCAATTGCAAGTGTGTGTAGTTGCAAGGCGACAGGATGAAGGATGAAGGATGAGAACACGATTGAAGTAGGATTGTTTAGTCGGATCGAATGGTAAGCTAGTTGGAATCTGGATGCACACTGATGAGGTAAAAATAACCTCATCATGATAATACCATAAAGACCTAGTTCATATATGCAAATCTCTATCCTCTGCCAATTAATTAAATTTTAGGAGAAATAATTGCTTAATTTTAGTGAGAAATTGTATAAACTTTATTTCTTTTGATTTTTTTGAAGTATTTTGCCAATACAAATTTAATGGGTTATTTTAAGTGTTTTGTAGATAATAATTGGTCAATCAAGTTGCAGATTAGAAGCATCCATCCAACACATGCTCCATAACAGGTTGAAGATATACGCTGGAAATATGCTTCGAAACTTTAGGGTGATGGACCGAAGATATAGTTACTCTTAAAGTTTTTATTTCTATTATCCTTTGAGTTAAAGACTTTATGGCTCGACTTGAGCCTCTTAAATATTGTTGTAATGGGTTTTAAAGACATACGATTTATTCGTAGATCTGTTTTAGATATTTTCAATGGTTATCCATAACATCTGAAATATAGGATATAGTTAAAGTTTTTCTATAAAATATATGATCTCCAAAAGCAAAATATACAGTGAAAAAGTAATGTTATACTGTCAAAATGTTTTCTGAAGTTTATGAATAAAGAGATTGTTATCTAAAAATTCTAAGTTATGAGTTATGGATGATAATTATGGTTGATAGAAGTGTTTCTGAAATAACTGTGAATGTGAGCTGAGAATGAATGTGATAACCCATGAGCTGTCCACTCAATGGGAGATGACTTAAGTAGATAAGTGTTTTCTTTTATTATATTGTTGTTCTCTAGAGAATTATTGAATTTACTATTATGAGATTTTGGTTCTGAAGTATTTGTTTCCTTTCACTTCCGTAGTTTTTGTTATTAACTATTAGAATCTTTATTGATTAAGAAGATGTTTTATGGATTGTTATAAGTTTTTCTGCTTTTATAATTTTCCATCTTAATAGTTTAATTGTTTTTTATACTTTTTAATTCAATCATCACGCTTTTTAAATTAGTTTTTCTATGTTTTTCAGTTCAAACATTTCATATTTTCTTAGGAATAAATTGCTTTATAGTTTTATAGTTAGACAGTTTGAAGTTAGAATTAATATTAAGTTGTTCCTAAAAGTTAGAAAACCTAAGGGAGATACTCCAGACTTCTTCTATTGCAAATTGCCTTGAACACTACCCGGTCGACAAATTGAATTTTATATTCTAAAGTAATGGGGCCTAACGAAAGCCTATCACTTTTTGGCACCATTGTCAGGGACCCTTTAGCTTCTTTTGCTTAAGTGTTAATAGAAGACGCTTAGAATACCTCTTTTAGGCTAAAAATACTATCTTTGGCTTCCTTTTTCTGCATGGTCAGGAAAATAGGCCCTCACGGATGATTTATACCAAAGACCCCCCCAAAATACGTTCCAGTTATACATAGGGAGGCCCAGGGCTCAGAAGGCCACTCTATCGATGAACTACTTGAGCCTAACCCACCAAAGGCTTTCCACTATTTTCCTGAAGATCATCCTGTAGCACAACTTGTTGTCGAGGAAATTATTCTTGAGGAGCATATTCCTCTGAACATCATGGGAGATCGAAGAGCTGAAGCTAATCGTAATGATGCCAATCGTAATAACAATGATCCTCAACTAACTAGAACGTTCACTTATCCTATTGCTCTGGATGCAAATGATGATACAACGATGAAAAATATCTCTCCAGCTTTCCTTCCAACCTTCTGTGGTTTATCCTCAGAAGACCTAGACCAATTTCTCTTTGAATTTAAGGTCCTTTGGAAAACCTATGACTATAAAAATGATAACTAGAAACTGAAGTTGTTTCCTTCTACTTTGAAGGATTTGGCCATGCGTTGGTTTATGGGACTACCATCTGGAAGTATTACATCTTGGGAAGAAATGGAGACTGTGTTTTTGAATAAATATTAGAGTTATTGTAGGATGAGTGATCGTAAGGAAGAGTTGTTTAAACTTAGGAAGAATGAGGATGAGAGTCTAGAGGACTATTTGGATAGGTTTATTTTCTTATCTAAACGATGTGGAGAAACGACTATTAGTGTTGAGATTCTCAAGACTATATTTCTTAAGGGACTCGATGACGATGCAAGAAGAAGTCTTGATTTAATGGGAAAAGGTGATGTGTCTCAGTTAGCCCTTGAAGACATATGTGATTTGTGTCGTAATTTCTCACGTACTCATGGAGGAATCCGAAAAACAAATCTTTTCAGAGGGAATAATGAGATAGGTAAGCTCCGAGAAGAAATAGAAAATCTTAAGACAAACATACTTGTTCAATTGAACACTATGTTGGATGGTATACAAGCAAAGACACGTAACTCAGAGACTTTGTCAATCTATTGTCCTAGGTGTCAAAACAAACATCTTTTATGTGAGTGTCCTTTAGACAAGGTTAATGTTTGTTAACTTTGTGAGCAAAGCCACCCTATCAATCAATGTGAACTTCTTACTGATCTTAAGAATACTAAGAAAAAAACTGCTCAGGTTGAAGAAATAATAGTGCTAAACCAACGACAAGGAGGTAATTTTTCTCTTGGGTATAATTTCAACCCTGCATGGAGACCACAAAATAACTGGGCTGGTAATCAATGGACTCCATCTTGGAATCAGCCCTATCCTCCACCGCCTAATTGGGGAACTCCTTATTGGGGACTTCCTGAATGGGAAAGTCAATCATGGGGTCCTAGGAGGAATCAAGAACAAAATTTGTTACCGCTACCTTAGAATCTTCCTCAGACTGAGCAGGTAAATCAACCTCAACTTCCAGCACAACCACTTCCCAATCCTAAGAACAATCGACAGAATACTCCGGTATATACTACTGAACAAGATAATGTCATAGGACTTAATACAATTCATTATGGAAATGTTCAGTTACATTCTGGTAGGACACTTCAATCGCCCACCATTGAGGAAGTAGTGGACAAACCTATTCCTCAAAATTTTGAGAAGGATACTTCATCTACCGTACCCGCGAATATTAACAAGTCTTCTTCAGCGGCAGGAGCTGCTGACTTACCTTGGGAGGAGGGAGGTCAGCCTTTAACTAAGCTTAGGAAGGATACCCCTTCAAAGGAGAAAATTCAAGCACCATTTCCGGAGCATCTAAAATCAACAATTTTGAAAGATACTCCGGAAATGACATTAGCCTCTGAAACTGCATTAATTCAGGAAATAAAACAATTGCAAATAGAGGTTCCTTTGCTACAAGCAATAATTGAAATTCCTAAGTTAAATCAGTTGATCAAACAACTATGTATTAAAACTCCAGGAAGGAAACCAAAGAAAATAAACACTGTGCACATTGATGGCTACCTAGCTGAATTTTTGTCTAGAAGGACTGTTGCTCCAAAATATGATGATCCAGGGAGTCCACTAATTACTATTACAATTAATGAGTTAGCAATACCTAATGCACTGGTGGATTTGGGAGCAACTATTAATGTAATGATGGTGGATGTAATGGAAAAATTAAGTCGATAGAGGCACCCATTGTTGATCCAGAAGTAGCACCAGGAGCTTCAGCCCCTTCCACCACTATTATTACTTCTGTGGTGGATCCTGCGGATCGAGCTTATTTCCCACCAGTTCCATTCCTAATGAGTTCATCGAGAAGGTTGACCCCGTGCCTGTTGTTCGAGATCCCACAAAAGCAGATTGGAATAAAAAAGCAGGAGATACAGTCTCTCTCGCTTTTGACCTCTGCGGCGCAAGCAGCTTATTACTGATTTAAGTCCCACAACTACAGTCTTACAGATGGAAAATCAGTCTATAGCCATTCCAAAAGGTGTTATTAAAAATTTTCTTGTCAAAGTTGATGGATGGGAATATCTGGTTGACTTTCAAATAATCCAATCGCTTACATCCAAAGAGAGTTATCCAATAATTTTGGGAAGAACATGTTTGGCTACTGTCGCAGCTAAAATTGATTGTCAAGAAGGAGGAATGACCATTTCACATGGTCCAGATAGTAAACATTTATTTTTATATCCTCCTGCCAAGCCCACTGAATGTAATAAAGTTTGGGTTGATGAACCAAAATAATTTAGTGGGCAAGACAGTTTGGCCTCCTCGGCCATGGTAGTGATTAAACAACATGGAGAGGAATTAGAGGGTGAGTTAGTAAATGAAGTTGCACACCTAGCTATAGGCTCGAGTGAAGAGGTAATGGAGGATGTACCAGAAATTTTGGGTCAACCAATTAATATAAGTGGGATGGAATAGAATTATGTTACCATGGGGATGCCTTGTCCCTTAGCCAATATGACTCCTAGAACGAGTTATTTCTTTGATGATATTACAAGATTTCACTAGCTTATACCTCATAGTTGTCCTCTCAATACTTTGTTACGACCGATATATATTGTCACTTCGGCCTATCCAGGAACAAAAACAATTATGTTGTTTCCGGGAAAAACTTTGAACATCAATAGTTGTTTGACAGAAATACAAGAGGACAAATTATTTAATGTGTTGGTAAAAAGGTCTAAAGATTTTGCTTGGGACTATACAGACATGAGGGGGATTCACCCGAGTGTTTGTACTCATCACATTTATATTGATCCTAATATGAGACCTATTCGTTTGCCACAGAGGAGACTCAATCCAGCATTAAAGGATCTTGTCAAAATTGAGATTGAGAAACTCCTTCGTGCAAGATTTATTTATCCTATCTCAGTTAGTAAGTGGGTGTCACCTATGGTAGTAGTACCAAAGAAAAATGGGAAGTAGAGAATTTGTGTAGATTATAGAGAACTCAATAAAGCTACTTTTAGAGATTATTTTCCCTTACCATTTGTTGATCAAGTTTTGGACAACTAGACTGGGAGGAAGTATTTCTCCTTTTTGTATGGATTTAGTGGTTATAACCAAATTTAGGTAGCACCAGAAGACCAAGATAAGACAATGTTTACTTGTCCTTGGGAAACATATGCATACCGAGTTCTTCCTTTTGGACTATGTAATGGTCCAACATCTTTTCAGAGGGCCATTTTGGCTATATTTGCAGCACTTGTCAATGATTGTGTAGAGGTTTATATGGATGATTTCACAATATATGGGTCAACCTATGATGAAGCTCTTTAAAACCTGGATAGGGTTTTAGAGGTTTGTGAGGAAAACCGACTATCCCTTAGCCACGAAAAGTGTTTAATAATGGTGGAACAAGGAATAGTCTTAGGTCATCACATTTCCTCAGAAGGAATAAAAGTTGATCCTAAAAAAATTGAAGTCATTCAAAAATTGACTGTTCCTCAGACGCAAACAAATGTTTGAAGTTTTCTTGGACATGCTGGATATTATAGAAGGTTCACAGAAAGCTTCAATAAGATAGCGGCCCCTATGTTTTCCCTTCTCCAGAAAGATGTGGAGTTTAATTGAACGTTTGAGTGTCAACAATCATTTGAAATGATAAAAGAGAAGCTTGTCTCTGCTCCTGTACTACATGGACCAAATTGGAGTCTTCCCTTTCACATTTATGTTGATGCTTCGAATGACGCAATTGGTGCAGTATTAGGGCAAGAAGATGAGGATGGGGGTAAATATGCTATATATTTTATTAGCAAAAACCTAACATCTGTTGAGAGAAACTACACGAAAACAGAAAAAGAATTCTTGGTGATGGTTCATGCCATTAAAAATTTCCACCATTATATTACAGGATATAAAGTTACAGTTTATACATATCACTCAGCTGTAAAATATTTAATGAATAAACCTATAGTTAATGGTCGAATAATGAGATGGTTACTACTCCTTCAGGAGTTCAATGTGACAATACTTGACAAGCTAGAGAAATTTAATGAGGTGGCAGAATTTTTATTTTGAATCAAACAAGAAGAGGGTGACCAAGCGCCTGTACAAGATGAGTTTCCAGATGAAAATCTGTTTTCCATCTCTATAAAGACTCCTTGGTTTGCTAATATTGCCAACTATTTAGCTACTTCGAAAGTACCTCCTGAATTTACATCAAAACAAAGGAAGCGACTTATTCGAGAGTGTGCACCATTTAAATGGATTAATGGGATTTTATTCCATTGTAGACCTGATATGATTTTGAGAAGATGTGTCAGGGTTGATGAAACTTATAGTATTATGAGGGCCTGTCACGATAATCTTTCTAGGGGTCATTACTCTGCAAAAAGAACTCATAAAATTTTAGGTGTTGGATATTATTGGCCTTCAATGCATAAAGATGTTAAAAATTATGTTCATCATTGTGATGAATGTCAAAGAGTGGGAAGACCAAATGCTTCTACAAAAATTCCTTTGCAGCCTCAGGTAACTTTGGAACCATTCAAAAAATGGGGGTTAGATTTTATTGGCCCCATAGATCCTTCCTCTCAAGGGAAAGAATACATATTAGTTTGTACCGATTATCTGACGAAATGGGAAAAAGTTCAAGCTTTATGAGTTGCTAGAGAAGAGCAAGTTGTTGATTTTCTCTATAATAAAATTTTTCTTTGATTTGGAGCCCCCTGAACTATTGTTACAGATCAGGGACCCCAATTTATGTCCAAAGTTCTCCTAGCATTTACGGACCATTTTTAGGTGAGTCATAAGAAGTCGTCCCCTTATCACTCTCAAGCAAATGGTCAAGTAGAGGTGACTAATAGGGAGTTAGAAAACATATTGACAAAAATTGTCTCTTCAGGAAGAAGAGATTGGGCCAGGAAATTACCTGAAGCCGTTTGGGCGTACAATACAATGTGGAAATCTACAACTGGATTCAGCTCCTATGAGCTTGTTTTTGGGAAGAAACATCTTCTCCCCATTGATTTTGAACTCTAAACCCTACGTATAGCTATGGAGATGGGTCTAGATTTGAAACAAGCTCAAATAGAATGAGTTTTATAGTTAAATGAGTTGGATGAGCTTCATTTGGATGTTGTCCATCAAACTGAACTAGTTCAACATCAACGAAAATTTTGGCATGACAAATATATTAAAGAGAGAATTTTGTAATGGTGACTGGGCCTTGCTATTTGATTCAAGATATAAAGACCATAAAGGAAAACTCAGGACTCATTGGCTGGGGCCATATGAAATTTATGAAGTCTTCTCGAATGGCACAGTTCAGCTAAAACACATTGATGGTGATTTACGAAATCTCGTAGTTAATGGGAATCGCCTACGTATCTACCATAAACTTGTTAATAGAGAAGAATTTACAAAATTGGTAGAAATGCAAGGAGAGATCCAATGCATTGACTCTTCCAAGGCAGAGTCTACTTGATTTAAATATCTCTATGTTATCTAAAAAAAGATAATAAATATATATATATATAAAATATATATATATATATGATGAAAAGTTGTAATAAAAAGACATGTGTACCAAAAAAAATTTCAAAGCATTTTTCATTAATTTTCATTTCAGACTTAACATGTGTTTTCATTTTGTAGGATCTCTCATAAAGGAATAACAACTTTCGGAGTGTCGTTCCCAGATGCTCAGGAACTTGATGGTTCAGCTGGCCAGATGCTCCAGAACTTGACGGTCTGAACACCCGATGCTCTGGAACCCGCTCTTCAGCCTACCATATTGGAAGGATGTTCTTGTAGAATGATATAAACTCTTAAAGTTCAAGTTAATTGGTGTTCGTCGTTTTCTTCTTTCTGGTTGCATCTTTTGACGATGCTCCAGAACTTTCATTTGGTTGTTGCTTCGGCTGCATCTCTTGACGATGCTCCGGAAATTTCATTTGGTTGTTGCTTCGGCTGCATCTTTCGACGATGCTCCGAAACTTTCATTTGGTTGCTACTCTGGCTGCATCTTTCAACGATGCTCCAAAAATTTCAATTGGTTGTTGCTCCGGCTGCATCTTTTGACGATGCTCTGGAACTTTCATTTGGTTGTTGCTCCAGCTGCATCTTTCGATGATGCTCCAAAACTTTCATTTGGTTATCATTTTGGCTGCATCTTTCGGTGATGCTCCAAAACTTATCCACTTTCTTTTCTTTGAATGCATGCTTTATGCGTGCTCTGGAACTTATTCATTTTTCATTCCGCCACCTCCTTTCTAAAAAAATTTCAAATTTTCTTCGATGCTTTGATTATCGTACATTGGTACACACACCTTCTTTTCCGTTATAAATAAAAGCCGCCATAATAGCTTGTCTTCATTAATGACTTCGTCATCCATGAGCTTCCTCATTCATGTCATAATAACTATACCGTCACCTCAACCAATACCTTGCATCATCCAGTCAAATCAGTAGAGGTATGAGATCTTCAAACGATCGTGGAATGGAAGTAAGTACAAATTTTTGCTTTAAATAAGTAGTTATTTTTGAATAAAATATAATTGATTAGCAATATTTTCCTTTCCCAATTTAGTAAATTGAGCCACTTGGTGATTAATTGTTAAGTACGCTACTCTTTTTGCGGCCCTTCATGCAAATTGACATTATTACACAGCAAGCTCCAAGCAAAAGTAGAGTAAATAATTACAGTGTGATCATAGTTTCAAAAATATCAGTGCACAAGTTTGTGGCATTATTAAAAAAATTAGCAGGGTGGTAGAGACAAAACAGAAATGGGTGGTACAAAGAAGAAATCTAAGCCGGCTTCTGCAGAAAAATTGTTGGGGTTAAGTAACATTTCTCGGCTGTTTGAGGAAGTGGGTTGGTTGGATTTTGTCAAGAAGTTTGAAGGGTATAATGAAAAGCTGGTGAATGCATTTGCGGAAAATTACTCTAATGGTCAGGTGACTATGCATGGGAAGTGTTTCAAGGTGAGTTCAAAAATTATCTCTTCTCTTTCAGGGTTAGAAAATTTTGGCATTAAAATATCAGAAACAACACAAATCACATATCAAAAATTATTAGAATTGTTTCTTAAACAAGGAGACCCTCAACCCATGATAGTTGTCAGTACTAGGGGACAAAATAAGGGGTTTCAATGAGCTTCTATATTAGAACCCTGGGGTACTGTTGTTGTATGGATTATTAAGTATTTTACTTGTGAAGGTCAACTGACTACTATGGTAGGACCTACATTCCACATGTTAATACATTTGCAGCATGGGAAGGAAAACCCTGCTCTGAGGGTTAATTTGCCTCATTTCTTGAATGATTCTATTGATTCTTCAATAGAAAGATATAAAATTGGTTCAGGGCCATTAAAACATCATGGGTTAATTCAATTAATTTGTAAATATCACTTCAATAAGAAACCTAGAAGCAAATGGGAAAATTTTTTGGGGAAGTTTGATAAGCCTACATGAGGAAGGAAGTTAAAACTAGGAGAATCTTCAAAACAAGTTGCTTCACCTTCTGGAGCAACTTCCCCCAAAGACCCTAAGGCTCCTGAAACCCAAATTCACACCATTCTTGGTGAGGAAGTGCTAGAATTTAAAAATGATAAGTTTGAAACTCCAAGCCAGTCAGAAGATGTGGAAATAATAAATCCAAATATGGATACTCATCCTGTTAAGAAGAGGAAAAGAAGAATCATTCTTCTAAATGATCCAACAATTTTAAATTATCAGGATACTCCTCCTTTAAGGTGGAGTAAAATATTATCCTCTGGATCTATAGGAACCCCAGTACAGAGTAAAGGGAATAGGTCACAATTTAAAAAGCAAAAGAAAACCTTGGAAACTGAGGAGTCAATTCACCAATCCTCAGAAAAAGAAATTTTTGTTGAAGAAGTACATTTTCCTTTGGTGTCTAAAGAAGAAGCCCTAGAACAAGAAAAACAGGAAACAAAAAGGGGACAATCTCCACTTCCTATGGAGGTTGATGACAGTATGTTAGGAAATTTGTCTTCGGTTATCAATAAAGCTGTTGAAATAGTTGAAATGAAAATATTAATACAAAATTGGAAAAATTGAAATTAGAGATAGAAGAGTTAAGAAGTAAGTTGCATAAAAATAAGGAAGAAATGGAATTGCAACAAGAGGAAATAATGGTATATAATGTTGTAATAAATAAAAGGGATCATGAAATTTAGGATTTAAAATTGGAAATCCAAGGAAAAGATACATCTATTAGTAAGTTGCAAATACAAATTCAGAATTTTGATGAGGAAAATAGGATACATAGAGATGGTTTAAATAAAGAAATTCAAAATTTAAAAGGAAATTTTATGCTTATGTTTTCAGCCTTTGAAGAAGAAAAGAAAAGACAGAAGGAAGAATTAAATGCTTCTCTTAGTAAGATTATGGAATTAGAGCAGGACTTGCAGGAAAGCACAAGTAAACCAATGATGGAATCCAGAGAAGTTCAAACCGAACCAACAGTAACTGAATGGTTCCAAATTCAGATTCCTCCATTATTAATGAAATGGATGGAGCAGTGCTATTTCCTAAGGAATGCACAAATTGAAAATAACAGAATGAAAATGGAAATGGTGTTATTAAGAGAAGAATTTCATAAAGCTTATAACAGGAAATAGGATGCATGTCAAATAGTTGAATTTCTTTTTAACTGTAGAAGACCATCAAGATTGTATTCAATGTTTTTGAATGAACAATGTTTTAGATGGAAATTTCATTGAATTTACAATGACCAGCCTCATGAACCTCATGATAAAGAATTTGTTAAGATATTTGCAGACTCAAAGCTTGAAGAGCAAGATATGCTCTATGAATTCTTTACTCATGATCTTTTGTTAGAAAAGCATACTGATTTCTTTGTTAATATTTTTGTGGGGGAAGTGCAATTAAGATCTCTACTATCTACTATGTGGAATCAAATCCATTGGCAAGAACGTAATAAGGAATATGTTCAAGCAGAGAAAAGTATAGGACTTCAAATGAGATCTCCAAATAGTAGACCAATAGCTTTCAAGAAGACATTTGTAGCTCTTCTACTAGATGAGAAAATGAAGGGGAGGTATGATGATAGCCTTCAAGTTTGTTATAATTATTTCATAGAACAGGGGCAAAAATTGCTTGGCAAGGCCTGAAACACATGTGAAGAGAGATACACTCCATTACCTGTATATCTAAAGAAAAGAGAGGTGATCTCTCCTCTTAGCATCAAATGGTCCTTCAGAAGAGCATATGCCTTGGCCAAAATTTTAGAAGATCTCATAACAAAATAGATAGGAATGAGGTACATACCTGCTTTATTGCTATATCTAGCCCTTGTTTTCCATATTAATATAGATCAAGATGATAGAATCTTCAGTGAATGGAAAGGGGGAGTTTCTTTTCATAGAGGTTTCCACCATTCCCCTGTAAACTTTGATGTTACAGCAAAAGATCTGTATGATATTAGTGCAAAATATGAAGAAGGGAATAGAGGGAAGAGTTATAATCAAGGGACAGGAGGACCTACCAAGAATTAGGAAGGGGGGGAAATGATGAGGTAAAAATAACCTCATCATGATAATACCATAAAGACCTAGTTCATATATGCAAATCTCTATCCTCTGCCAATTAATTAAATTTTAGGAGAAATAATTGCTTAATTTTAGTGAGAAATTGTATAAACTTTATTTCTTTTGATTTTTTTGAAGTATTTTGCCAATACAAATTTAATGGGTTATTTTAAGTGTTTTGTAGATAATAATCGGTCAATCAAGTTGCAGATTAGAAGCATCCAGCTAACACATGCTCTAGAACAGGTTGAAGATATACGCTGGAAATATGCTTCAGAACTTTAGGGTGATGGACCGAAGATATAGTTACTCTTAAAGTTTTTATTTATGTTATCCTTTGAGTTAAAGACTTTATGGCTCGACTTGAGCCTCTTAAATATTGTTGTAATGGGTTTTAAAGACATACGATTTATTCATAGATATGTTTTAGATATTTTCAATGGTTATCCATACCATCTAAAATATAGGATATAGTTAAAGTTTTTCTATAAAATATATGATCTCCAGAAGTAAAATATACAATGAAAAAGTAATGTTATACTGTCAAAATGTTTTCCGAAGTTTATGAATAAAGAGATTGTTATCTAAAAATTCTGAGTTATGAGTTATGGATGATAATTATGGTTGATAGAAGTGTTTCTGAAATAACTATGAATGTGAGCTGAGAACAAATGTGATAACCCACGAGCTAGCCACTCAATGGGAGATGACTTAAGTAGATAAGTGTTTTCTTTTATTATATTGTTGTTCTCTAGAGAATTACTGAATTTACTGTTATGAGATTTTGGTTCTGAAGTATTTGTTGCCTTTCACTTCCGTAGTTTTTGTTATTAACTATTAGAATCTTTATTGATTAAGAAGATGTTTTATGGATTGTTATAAGTTTTTTTGCTTTTATAATTTTCCAACTTAATAGTTTAATTGTTTTCTATACTTTTTAATTCAGTCATCACACTTTTTAAATTAGTTTTTCTATGTTTTTCAGTTCAAACATTTCTTGTTTTCTTAGGAATAAATTGCTTTATAGTTTTATAGTTAGACAGTTTGAAGTTAGAATTACTATTAAGTTGTTCCTAAAAGTTAGCAAACCTAAGGGAGATACTTCAGACTTCTTCTATTGCAAATTTCCTTGAAAACTACCCGGTCGACAAATTGAATTTTATATTCTAAAGTAATGGGACCTAACAACAGCCTATCACACACACCACAAGTAGCGTGATAACTTGTATTTTAATAACTTGCATATATAAGAAAAAAAAACTTCAATACAAACTGTTTCAATGCTTACAAATGAATGGTTAGTAGATTTAAATGTCTATTCAAATCTTGTAATTTGAAGGAACTAAAGTGAGCATAGTAGGAAAAAGATTATTTTTTGTAAGTATGAAACATCTAAGCCAATCCTCATAAAACAACTTATATATGAGTGATTTTATTTGAAAACATCAACACACACACACACAGATATATATATATATATATATAAATGCTTGTTAGTCGAATGTATGAAAGATGTGAATGAAGCCATGTAAAATGCATAAAGAAATGTATATGTAAGTATATATACGTAATACTTGTTTATATATATACGTACATATATATATGTATTCATAATCAAATTTGAATTTGAAATGTAAGTGATAACCAATATGTAATGAAATCAGATAGTGGAAGATCAAGAAATATATTCCAAGGCAGACCCATGACGGTCATGGCTTGTAAAATCATTAAGTCAATGTTCAAAATTAGAGGGTGGCGATGACCATGGCAGAAAGGCCATAATGATAGTAATCGGGCGCATGCAAGGGATTGATTGCCATTTCTATGTAGAGTGTGGGAAAAAGCAGAGAACAGATTGGGAAGGAAATCGACAAGAAGAGGAAAAAGTTGAGGAAAAAGTCTCATTGAAGGCTCGACCAAGGAGGTAAGCTCGAATTTTCTAGAAATCTATATTGAAATGCATTATTTTGGTTATCATATCGATAGCACATTACTATGTAAACTTTGTTGTTTGAATGTGTATGTAACTCGACTTAAGCTGATGGCACAAAGTAGCGACACCCACAAAGGGATTGCGAAGCTACAACCTACTAACTTGGTTTATCTTTGAAGCTTGTCAGATAGCCTCTGTGCTAAACTGATGTTTGAGTCTCTTCCACCAGTGACTATGTGTTAGTCGCATACCATTTTAAGTCACATTGTGGCTATCAAAATAACGTATTTCGATAGAATGTGTAACTTGGATAAATGGAAAATAGTAGGGGATCAAAGATCAACCCTACCAGAAGATATCAACCTTTGTATCTCTTGTTTATTTGATTATATTTTCATTTACAATTGCAATCTTTTTAATTATCAGCAAGGTCGATAACAAAATAAAGGGAAGTCTTCAATACTATAAATTTGAAGTCGTGTTTGCATGAAAAGGATTACCCTCGACCCTATGAAATGTGTAAGTTCAACCCTTGTAAGCCACATAGGGGAATCGATCCTCATGATCGATATGGAAATGTTGCTTGAATGTCTCAACAGATTTTGCATGATATATTTATGTTATATTGCATATGATATAGGAAAGGCTATGAAGCCCATAAGGGTGAACTTCATTAGTATTTTTTTGTGAATTTATGAAGGACCACCCGACCCTTGAAATGGATCAAATCTAGAGCCATCATAGTCGATAAGGCAGCCTGGAATAGGCACGATTATGGTTGAACACTGAGTTTCTTTAAGTATTTTGACTGAAGTAGATGCATGAGTATGATATCGACAAGCATTTCGATTATGTTATTTTCTTAATACTACCAGATAGTTTTAAATTTTTGGAAAGGAAAGTGTATATCATTTGAAGAATAGACATTTTTTTCAATGTATGAAACAAGGTTTTTGATTCCTTTAATTTCAGAATAGTAAATAGAGTAAATGACAGTACCTTATCTTTTAAATGTAACTGTATAAGTCTAAGATTCAAAAAGGTCAATGCAAATTGTGGATATGCTTGCAAAAGAATCTGTTTTGATGAAAGTTATCTTTGTACATTGAATGTTCATATGTAAATAATCTATTTGAAGGTTGTATAGAATGTACATAGTTTACTTGCTTAGTTTGTTTAGTGAGAAACATTACTTTCTTGGTTAAAACAATGGATGATCATGTGCAAACAATTCATTTGTTGATTGTGTAGAATGTAAATAGCTTACTTTCTTAGTCTATTTAGTGGGAAACAATACTTGCTTGGATAAAACAATGAATGATCATGTGGGAATAGAAAATGTTAAGAGTTAACAGTAAGCAAGAAATTGTTATCATAAACTTGCTTAGATTATTTATTTTGGCTATGAAATGTCAATCAGAATACCATTAGTAGATTGCAAATTTGAATATGTTTATTTTAGAATGTATGCACAAACTTTAACATTAGTAGGCACATATATATGTATGCACATAGACTTTGTCTATGTACATACATATACTTGTGACATACCTTCTTTTGTTTTTACAATACTTTTTACAAGGGAAATGCTTAATATGTTAAGTAGACATAGCAATAAGAATGATATGATAGATCATTGAAATACTCTATAAAACTTGAAATCTGAATTTTGTTTAGAGTACATATATAAATATATAAATCTGTATCCTAATTTTTCTTTGAAGAGTTTTGTTGAAAAATAGTTATAGACCATAACAAAATAGTGATACCTTAGTTGACTAGAGCATCTATGGGTATTTGTTGCTACGAGGTAGATGGTTTTTATATTAGAAAGTTACCTTCCGGGATGAGTGTTGAAATAAAATTCAAAGAGTATAGGTTTCCTTTATCAGAACCTATCATTTGTTGTTGTTGCAACACACTTTTTATGCTTGGCCAAGCAATATGGTTCATTATGTATGTGTGAATGAATTATGTGATTTCACTCTCTACCATTCCTAGCATAGATCTTACACTTTCTTTTCTAATGAGTAGATAGAAATTGCATGTTGATATTTAGCCACACACCAGATTCCACCTTCTAGGTTATTCTCTTGCTAAACTTTCCTTGTAGGGTCGAGCATTCTTCAAGTCTAAAGAATACTGGGGAAGCGTAATGATAGAATGAGGGTTGGATTGAATCATTCACTGACTCAATGCTCTGGGTCTCACTCTCGATAACCCCTGGTGTTGCTGCCTCCACCAAACCTATAGGTTCCCAAAATAATTAGGCACCCCTGGTCTTTGCTGCCAACCCTGCTATCAATATCCCAAAGCGTTCATTAAGCCTGAATCAAGCATTTCTTGATGCTTATTTTCCTCTCTGCTCTAACTAGCCCTTAATCAACTAAAGACCAGTCAATCTTCCGTTCTGCCCAACCTTGTTGCAGGGGTGTGAATTTGTTTAGTTGTCTTAAAAATCACTGGCAATAGTGTTCCTATCCTTGCACAATCACTCTCTCCTCTATTGCTGCCTCAAAACCCTAGGGTTTTAGGAGGGTTTGTAGCCATAAGCCCTATTTGGCCTTTTAACCGGGATTTGAGGTTATTTCACCTTTCAACTCTGTGGATACCCAAGCAAAAAGAAAACACCTTGGCTCAAATATGGAGCACTCCAAGATTTTCATGAATTCTGACCCTCTCTGCCATAAACAGGGTTAATGTTGATTTTAAGGTATCTTATGGCTTTCAATCCTTTCCTTGGACACTCAGAGATCTTCCCTCATCCTCCTGCCATCAGATGAAAATGTTAAAGACTCAAACCCCCTGCCAGACCCTTAAAAAGGTCCCTACAATCTGCATCTACCACGCACTGAAAAGATTTTATCACCCCTGCATTGGGACTGCACAAAAGTTTTATCAAATCCTAACCGGGCATTGATTGCTCGCCTAGGAACTAGACTTTTTGCATGTCTTTTAAATACCTACAGATTCCTACGCCTATTCTATGTACAGCAGTGGAGTCTAACTCCATTTCCAATGAACTCGTGCTGAGTACAAAGGCAATGCAGCTAAAACTCCATTGTTCTTTCTTTTACCAGTCAAAACTAAAATTTAAGGAAAGACACGACAATTACTAACTCTGCAGTGAAGATAACACAATTCCTATGCCAATACAATGTTTTAAAACAACCACATTATGTGCTAAACAATTAAAGATCAGTAGTCAATACATAAACTTGCAGAACGCAATAAAGAAACAGGAAAACTGGTAAAAGCATGCTAAAACTAATGATTTTCTTTTATTCTCCAGAAACTGCCATCATCAAAAGACCACTAATCTGCTCAAAATGTCGGGATCCTTCTTCCCAAACTGAAAAAAAAACAGTTAGGTTTAACATTCGAGCTCAAAAGTGGAGAAAAACACGTTTTTTTGAAAACACACTGTGTTTTGCGATTTTCAGCCAAAACTTAAGAAAACGCCTACAAACTGATTCCTAATTTATTCAAAATTAAACCTAAGCTTCAAGAAGGTCCCCTTACACCTTATCAATGGTGTATTAGACCGTACACAACAAAACAAAGAGATTAAAAACATTACATTAAAATTTATGCTTGTATTATGATACTTGTATTTTGGGTGCTCCTGCACCACGTAAGCTTCATGGTTGGGTGGTAAAGCACTTCAACCTTGGTCTCATCCACTAGTGGAGGCGAGCATTGAAGAAGAACCTTAGTTTTTCACCAGACTACTATAGTCTATGATGTAACTTGATGTAACATATTTTATGTACTTGATAGAAAATGTATCATGTAATGACATTGTGGCCTTAGGAGCCAAGCAAAACCTAATATTGTAATTTTACTTTTCAAGTGAATATAAGAATATTTGACTCATCTTAAATGGACATGTGGAGCTATGATGGATTTTCACCGCTAGTTATGTCTTTTTAATTTGGAGCATATTCATGTGTCATTTTCAATAATGTTAATTAAGTAATAATTAGGAATGAGTTATTACATTTGGTATTAGAGCTTAGGGTTCAACTCTAGGCATTTTTTAGTCTACCATAGTTGACTAAGGTAGTTGACCCTTGACCCAAAACTGGAAGTCCTGAGCATTGAATGAACTTGAGATAAATGCAAGAATCAGAAGGTCAAAGGAAAGATGAAGAAAAGGGAAAGTTGATAGAACCCCATGCAAGAATGACATAAAGGAAAGAAACGCTAGGGTGGAGTTTCCATAAGAAATTCTTGATGATGATGAAACTCTAGTGCAAGATCTTACACAACTCAAGCTAGAGAGAGGCTTGAATATTGAGGAGAAGTGAATAACTAGAATAAAAAAGCCTTCTACAATCTGAGACTGGCCTCTAGGGTGTGGACCCAATGAACCCCTATTGACTAAAGAGGAAAAGGAGGTCCTACATGCTCAACCATCCTAATTTGTAAAGTTTGATGTAAACTCAGATGATGATCTAGAGGAATGTCCTCTAAATGACACCGAGAAATCATAATTATGTAACCTAAAGCATATTGTAAATAAGGGTCTATTGACTCACTCTAAATATAAATAAAATTTAATGATATTTTGGTGTGTTCAATGGAAGACTCTAGAATGTGTGTATCTTGCATGAATGTGTATGTCTACTATGTTGAAGGATGTATACATATGAAAATTCTAAGATGTGGCATAAGAACGTTTACCTATAGAACCTTGTGTTGAGATGTGATGAATGTGATTGTGTTGTAGGGTAACTGTGGGACATCATGGTGACCACCAAGCAAGACGAGGATGGTAGTGGCTCCGATAATGGACCAAAAAAGAGGTTGGAACAAATTCTGGAGGTTCTAAATGGGAAAGAGTCTCGCATGGATCTTATTGAGCAAGAAGTTTGAGTGGAATGAGAGGACCGGGACCGTAGGAATACAAAAGGAAATCAAGGAAACGGTGGTCTAAGGGCAGGTCCACAAGGACGAATTGAGGAGGAGCATGGAAAAGAACTTAAAGGAGTAGCACCACCCAAGTTTGATAGTAAGGCCATCAAAACCGGAGATGAATCTTGGATTATAGGGATGGAAAAATACTTTGGGCTTCGTAATATTTCTAAACAGACCAAGGCAACATGGGCTATGTATCAACTCTAAGGTGAAGTAGCGACATGGTGGGACAATGAGAATGTGTAAAGAAACCTACAACCTATTGAGACCGCTTGGGGACTCTTCCTTCAAGCTTTCAGGAAGAGATGGCTACCGCAACTTTTCTTTGACAAGAAAGTGATAGAATTTCAAAACTTTACCTAAGGAAATATGACTGTGATTCAGTATTGGGAAAAGTTCACAAACTTATTGAAGTATGTACCTCAATATCAGGGGGATGAATGGTTTCATATCCGAAAATTCATAATCGTACTTAGACCCCACATAGGAGCTGAGGTGGACATGCATGAGCCTTAGACCATGAATGAAGTCTTTCTGAAAGCCACCAAACAAGAACAAAAGTTGCAAAAATTTTCAAATCTTCGCAGCGATTTGAGTTCTAAGACTCATTACAAAAAGAGGAAATTTCATAAGGGAGACAAGAGCCATCATATTTGTAACCTCAAGAGGGAAAGTGAATCACAGGACAAGGGTGAAGATGGTAATAGTGGAAAGAACAAGAAATAAAATAAAGGCAAAGGGAAGGACGACCAAAAGCAAAAGGGCTTTAGGGAGTACAAGCCTGGAGGGTGTAAAGGACCTCATGATGGGTGCTACACTTTTGGATGTGGTCATTATGCCTCAAATTTTCCTCAATGATTGAAGACCCAAAGGGAAGGAATTTATTAGTAGACTCACTAGATCCACACCATAGTGGACAATAGGCAGGAAAAATCTCAAGCTCCACCAATTCAACTAACAGGTAAGCTTTATGGCCAATCTGTCTCTATCTTAATTGATACTGGAGCTATTGAATGTCCCTAGAATAATATCTAAGATACCCATTAGATCAGGGTACATGGAAATCTCATGGACAATCCAGTATGGAAATCAAGCAGAGTGGAGGGTAGATACTTGTCTCTTTTGCAGTGAGTAAGAACTTCCAACCTTCCAAACTCAAGTCAACTTGTATGTGGCACCCTTAGGCTCATATGATGTGATTTTGGGGATAAATTGGTTATTTGAGCATAAATATTTAGTGAATTTTGAGGATAAGTTAGTCAACTGTCTGGATGATTATGGAAACCCAACTGTGGTTTGTGGAATGTAGAGACCCTTAGAGCTTAGGAAAATTTCTGCAATGCAGCTTAATAAGGCTCATCAAAAGGGGTGTGTGATTTATGCAATGCATGTTAGTAATCTGGATAGGAAGGAGCCATATTTAGATGATTATCCTATTCTCAAGGAGTTCCAAGATGTATTCCCTGAGGAACTTATGAAATTTACTTTGAAGCGAGAATTCAATTTTTCTATCGACTTAGTCCAAGGAGTTGAGCCTCAATACAAGGCACCTTATTGAATGACCACAAAAAAAATTTGAGTTGAAGGCCCATGTAATGGAATTTCTAGATAAGGGACTCATAAGACCCAGTTTGTCTCCTTGGGGAGCACCAACTATTTTTGTGAAAAAGAAAGATGGAACCTTGCACCTGCGTATAGATTATCAGATGTTAAACAAGGTTACCATCAAGAATTGGTACCCACATCTGAGGATTCATGAATTGTTTGACCAAATGAAGGGAGCAACAATGTTCTCCAAAATTGATCTTAGGTTAGGGAACCATCAGTTGAGGATTAAGGAAGAAGATATTCCGAAGACTGCATTTAGAACTCGATTGGACATAATGAGTTCACAATGGTACCTTTTGACTTAACAAATACACCAGCAACCTTCATGAACCTTATGAACAGTGTGCTTAGGGACTTCTTTGATGACTTTGTCTTGATATTCATTGATGACATCTTAGTCTATTCAAAGACTATCGAAGAGCGTGATAGATATTTGAGAATAGTTTTTCAATGACTGAGAGAAAGGAAACTCTTTGGTAAGTTCTCCAAGTGTTCCTTCTATTAGGACTAAGTGCACTATTTGGGCCATATAATTTTAGCTAAAGGATTCTCCGTGGACCCCAAAAAGATCAAGGAAATTGTGGAATGGCTAGTGCCACAGAATGTGTCAGAAGTCCATAGCTTCATGGGACTCTTAGGGTAGTATAGGAAGTTTGTGCAAGGGTTCTCCCAGATTGCATCTCCTATCACCTCACTCCAAAGGAAGGGAATGTGGTTTGAATGGACCAAAAAATGTGAGTAGGCACTCCAAATCCTAAATGAAAGGCTCACAACAACGCTAGTGCTAACTATTTTTTATGCTAATGGGAGATTCATTGTGATCACAGATGCCTCAGGAGAGGGATTGGGTGTAGTGTTAATGCATGACAAAGAAGTGGTGGCATATGAATCAAGGAAGCTCAAGCAACATGAAGTGAACTATGCACCTCATGATTTGGAATTGGCAGCCATAGTTCATTCCTTACAGATGTGGAGGAATTACCTTTTGGGAAAGTCATTTGAACTCAATACAGACCATTTGGGGGTGAGATATATATTTACCCAGCCAAACCTTAATGCACTATAGAGAAGGTGGCTAGAATTCCTTAGCTAGTATGACTTGGAATTGAATACATAAAAGGAAAGGAAAATAAAGTGGTTGATGCTCTTAGCAGGAGAAGACATATGACAGGGCCATGATCTCAACAAGGTCTAATTTGAGGTAGTAGGTAGTTTAGAAACTGCCTGGGGATGAGCACTATGAAAGAGTGAAGAACACCCTAGTAGAAAATCCTTTGGATCATCGATTCCACGGGTATGAAATTGAACCGGATGGTATTTTTAGGTACCAAAGAAGAATGTATATTCTAGACTCTCGAGAGTTGAGAAAGTTGGTTTTGGAAGAAGTTCACAATGCGCCTTATTCAAGACACCCTGATGTATCTAAGATGATTGCAGAGTTGAAGACTCTGTATTTTTTTCCTAAACTCAAGAAGGATGTAGTGGAGTATGTAGCCAGATTCTTTGAGTGCCAGTGATTCAAGGCTGAGCATGCACACCGAGTCAAGTTATTGTATCCCCATGACATACCAGAGTATAAATGGCAGGTGATCAATATGAATTTGTACAGGGGTTGCCTTTGAGAAAGAATAAGCATGATGTCATCTCGGTTGTGATTGATAAGTTGACCAAGGTTGTGCATTTCATTCTGGGAAACCTTAAGGATGGATTGTTGACCTTGGAAAAGAAATTTGTTTAGGAGATCTTCCGCTTGCATGGAGTGCCAGAGACTATCATTTTTTATCGGGGCACATGGATGATCTCAAGGTTTTGGACAACCTTGAATGTTTTATTGGGGACTAAATTGAATTTCAGCTTGGCTTATCATCTTCAGTCTGACGGGTAGATAGAGAGGGTGAACCAGGTAGTCGAAGACCTCCTTTGAATGTATTGTATGGACCAATAGTATAGGTGGGAAGAATATTTTTCTTTGGTAGAGCTTTCTTATAATAAATTCTATCATACCTCCTTAGGCATGACACCATTTGAGGCCTTAGATTAGTGAAAGTGTCATACCCCCATCAATTGGGATAGACTGGAGAACAAAATCATAGTAGGACCAAAAATGCTTAAGGAAATGGAAGAGAAAATGAGGGTCATTAAGAGCATATTGAAAGAGGTGGCAGACCGATAGAAGAGTTATGTTGATAAGTGTTGGGAATAGGATGCCATTTAATTGCAGTCCTAAACATATTTCATGTATCTCCTAAGTCCTTAGAAAGTGTTCCCCAACAATAGGATTAGAAAGAGATTAAATTTGAATAAAATGAACATGTAAATTGACATTTGTGATTATTCCTAAATGATAGGAACATGTGGGGACGTCCAAGAAGAGCTCCTATAAGATAGGAGCACATGGGGTGCCCACATGGAAGGTGGAACCCACCTTGCTTCAGTTAATTGTTTGGAGGATTGATAACACTTCAGTAATGCATGTTTTGATCCTACAAATTAGAGATTGATACTTACATGAGTGGAGTTCAGTTCAGTTCAGTTCAGTTATGGTTCAATTATGTTCAGTTGCATGTAGTTATTTTGAGTTGAATGCTAGTTGACTTGAGTTGACTTGAGTTGCATGACTAATGACTTCAGCTGCATGACAAATAATAGGTGGATACATTTAGTTAAATGGGGATGATCAATAATGCATAATGTTTGCATGAATTGGTGGAGAGATATGTTTCAGTTAACTAAGATTGACTTGGGACCACCTTGGATGCCCAAGTTGGCATTTTTGAGTTAACACCTTTTGCATGAGAAGATATTTACAAGGATCAGCTAAGTGGGCCCATTCTTGGGTGCCAATTTTGAGGTGAAGCTTGCAAGATATTTTCTTGACCAATGTTCAGTTAAGTGTTCAGTTTGGGGAACCTAAATTGAGGAAGACTTTGGTTTGACTTCTGTTTATAGTGTGGAACTCTACTTGCACAATCTAGGCATAGTTTTTTGTGAGGAGCTTCATGCTCTTGTTTTGTACAAATCTTATTGAGTTTACATGCTCATAATTGTCTATTAATTGCAACAAGTGGATGAGAGTTTACTTGCAGGTTGTGAAGAAGGATTGTTGAAGGCAAGGAAGCATATCAATCAAGGATTGAAATAGTATTATTGTAATCTTGTTCTAAGGTTAAATAATACAAGCTCTATTGATTTTGGTGGAGTTTTTTTTTCTGAAAGGGTTTCTCCACGTATATGTTGTGTCACTTCTATCTTCTTTTCTCATTCTTCTACAATCTTCTTTCTCTTTCTACAATTGGTAAAATTGATCTAAATAGATAATCATACACAAAGAATTGTGACAAATAACACTTAATTAAATCTATAGTCTCATAGTTTTACAAGTTTTAAGCTACAATATTACCTTCATTTTCAACATTTGGTATCAGAGCTAATGGTTGGGTAGAGTTTAGGATGCCTTTCTCTTAAAACTTTGAAGGTTTTTTGGCTGTAGTGGGAGCTTTTACTATCGTGTTATTGCATATTTGTAAAAAAAGTGTGTTACAATGAGTTATGTCGTCTAGATATTGAAATATTCAATGGATCTAGTTATGAGATGTGGAAAATAAAAATGGAGTTGTATGTAAAATTTAATACATGTATTTGGGTTGATGGTTGTAAGACCCGGTATGGCTTGCTCAATCCCTAAAAGGAAAGGCCTTGTAAGAGAGGAGTTCTCCTAGGTGGTAAGGGGGGCAGTTGGGTTAAACTAGTTCTTGGGTTAGAGTTAGTGGATTAACCTTTAGTGGTATTTAACACATGGTTTTGTGCTAGTTGTATTGGTCCATGGTTTTGGAGCCCATGGTTTTGCATGTATGGAAGTCTATACTATGGATTGATGACTTCATTGTAAGTGCAGTTAGTAGTTTGATGTATGCAATGGTATGCACAAGACCATATATAGTCCAAGTAGTGGGAGTTCTAAGTAGGTTTATGTCTAACCCTGGTAAAGAACATTAGACTTATGTTAAAAGGGTGTTTAGATATTTACAAGGTACTTCTGATTACTATTTGGTTTATCATGGTGCTAATGATATTGATATTATGCACATATCATTGGACATACAGGGTTTTGTTGATTCAAATTGGGCAAGACACCTGGACAGTCGAAGGTCAACAAGTGGCTATGTGTTTACTTTGTTTGGAGCTACGGTTAGTTGGATGAGTAAGAGGAAACCCACAGTTTCTTTTTCCACCACATAAGAAGAGTACATGGCTGCTACACATGCCTCTAAAGAGGTGGTTTGGTTACAAAGACTTGGGAAAGGTATTGGTTTTAATTGCAAGCAAATTAGACTTGAATGCAATAGTTAGAGTGCTATTTGTTTAGCCAAAAATCCTATGTATCATGCTCATACTAAGCATTTTGATGTTTAGTATCACTTTGTGCGAGAAATGGTTGAGAGTGGGAAGGTATTGATTGAGAAAGTTGACACTTTGATCAATGTTGCAGATTATCTTACGAAACCAATTCCTACAGATAAGTTCTCTTGGTGCAAAAAGGTCATTGGCCTTGAGTCCTATACTTGATTTATAATAATGATTCCTTGTTTAGAATAATTGTAATGTATAATGTCAAGTGGGAGAATGTTGGGAATAGGATGTCATTTAATTGCAATCCTAAACATATTTCATGCATCTCCTAAGTCTTTGGAAAGTGTTCCCCAACACTAGGATTAGAAAGAGATTAAATTTGAATGAAATGAACATGTAAATTGACATTTGTGATTATTCCTAAATGATAAGAACATGTGGGGATGTCCAAGAAGAGATCCTATAAGATAGGAGCACATGGGGCACCCACATGGAAGGTGGAACCCACCTTGCTTTAGTTAACTATTTGGAGGATTGATAGCACTTCAATAATGCATGTTTTGATCCTACAAATTAGGGATTGATATTTACATGAGTGGAGTTTAGTTTAGTTCAGTTCAATTATGGTTCAGTTATCTTCAGTTGCATGTAGTTATTTTGAGTTGAATGCTAGTTGACTTGAGTTGACTTGAGTTGCATGACTAATGACTTCAGCTACATGATAGATAATAGGTGAATACATTCATCTAAGTGGGGATGATCAATCATGCATAATATTTACATGAATTGGTGGAGAGATATGTTTCAGTTAACTAAGATTGACTTGGGACCATCTTGGGCACCCAAGTTGGAATCTTTGAGTTAACACCTTTTGCATGAGAAGATATTTACAAGGCTCAGTTAAGTGGGCCCATTCTTGGGCTCCAACTTTGAGATGAAGCTTGCAAGATATTTTCTTGACCAACGTTTAGTTAAGTGTTTAGTTTTGGGCGCCTAAATTGAGGAAGACTTTGGTTTGACTTCTGTTTACGCTGTGGAACTCTACTTGCACAATCTAGGTAGATTTTTGTGAGGAGCTTTATGCTCTTGTTTTGTACAACTCTTATTGAGTTCACATGCTCAGAATTGTCTATTAATTGCAGCAAGTGGATGAGAGTTCTATGAGAGTTTATTTGTAGGTTGTGAAGAAGGATTGTTGAAGGCAAGGAAGCATATCAATCAAGGATTGATACAATATTATTGTAATCTTGTTTTAAGGTTAAATAATACAAGAACTATTGATTCTGGTGGAGTTTTTTCCAAAAAGGGTTTCTCCACATATATGTTGTGTCACTTCTATCTTGTATCATTCTTCTACAATATTTTGTCTCTTTCTACAATTGGTAAAATTGATCTAAACAGATAATCATACAAAAAGAATTGTGACAAAGAATACTTAATTAAGTCTACACTCTCATAGTTTTACAAGTTTTAAGCTACAATATTACCTTCATTTTCAACAACAAGAACCAAACTTAGAGGCAGTTTGCAATAGGGGACGAGGTTTTTTTTAGAGTTAAACCTCATAAAAGCTCTATTGCTTTTGGAAAGTCTTCCAAGTTGGCCCCAAGATATGTGGGACCGTTTGAAGTTCTGAAAGTGATTAACCTAGTTGCCTATAGACTAGCTCTACCACCTGCTCTAGCTCAACTTCATAATGTGTGTAGATAGGGAATAAAATCAAAGGTTTAAATGCATTGAAGATAATAAACAAATTAAATCCTATCAAGCACCATGAAGTACAAACTAGAATGAAAATAAAAATAGTAAACAAAGAAACTCCAAACCGATTTTCAAACTAGTGTTGATTGATCTCCATGGCTCTTCTCCACCTGCACAAGGATGCAAGATTTCAAAGGTTGATTGTTGGAGGAGTGTTGGATGCTCATTCCTACAGCATAACGACTTCACGATGAAGAATGACCAATGAAGAGAATGATAGAGATGGATTGAAGAATTATTTTGACAGAGTGAAGATGCTAGAAGAAGATTCGATCCAAATGGCTTGTGAAAGGTTTGATTTATAGATTTTCGATGTAGACAGAGATAAGATTTGATAAGATTGATAAAGATTTGATTTTTGACAAAAGAGGAAATACAATGAGATGAGATAAGATTTTCGAAAGATAGAAAGATTTTGATTTATTGTTTTAAAGGAAATAAATCTTGAAAAAGACGAGAAGGATAATTGATGAATTATCTAATTAAATAAATTAATTAGATACACATGAGTTCAGTTTTGGAAAGAAAGCGAGAAGATCTTTTTTTGAGATTTTATTAATTAAATAAATTTTGGATTTATTTAATTAACGTTGAATTTATGATTTCATTAATTAAATAATATAAATTATTTAATTAACATTAGAGGAATGGATAGATTATGAATGAATTAATTAAATAATATAAATTATTTAATTAACATTAGAGAAATGGATGGATTATGAATGAATTAATTAAATAATATAAATTATTTAATTAACATTAGAGAAATGGATGGATTATGAATATGAATTTAATTAAATAAATAAAATTTATTTAATTAAATAGATGATGACATGGGTACCTAGGGCAAAGCATGCTACGAGATGTCTAAATGATGCGATGTTGTGACAAGGTATCGTAAGAGGACCATTTTTTGATGTCTACAATGTGTTTCATGTTTCTTTGCTTAATCCATATCATCTTGATGTGACTCATGTACTTCATTGGATATCCTTGCTAATATAGGATCCAAGAGTGTTGCTAGTGGAGCCCATTAAGATCTTGGATAGATGCAATGTTAAGTTGTGGAGCAGAGATATTGCTCAATTTAAGGTCTAATGGACCAGTATTCTGAGGACAGTGCTACTTGGGAGGATGTGGAAGAAATAGAACACTCCTTTCCACATTTGCTTTCTTGAAAAAGAAACTCAATAATCTTGTGTAATATTTATTTTTGGTTTGAGAGACTATGATGTTTCTTGCTTTAGAATTTTGATGTTGAAATAGACATATATTTCATGAGATGTTGAAATAGACATATATTTCAAAATGATGATGAAATAGACATATAGTACATGTGATGTTGAAATAGACATAAATGATCAAAAGTGTTAAGATGTCATTCATTTTAACTTATTAGACATCGAGACGATGTCTCTTCCAAGAGGGAAGAATGTCGTAACCCAATTTTATTACATATTTATTTAAATATGAAAAAATTGAATTATTGATGAAATTAAGTTAAATATTAAATGGAGATTCTGGAATATTTGAACGTTGAATATGAAGAATTGGCTATTGTTGACTTTGTGAAAATTCTAAAAATAAAACTATTTTTTTTGTTATGTCATCAAGAATTGAACTTTACTGATCAATTTGCAAGTGAAAATTTGTGCAGTTGTAGGGTGACAAGATGAAGGATGAGAACACAATTGAAGTCAAATTGTTTAGCCAGATCGAATGGTAAGCCAGTTGGAATCTGGATGCACACACCACAAGTAGTGTGATAACTTGCATTTGACTGACTTGCATATATAAGAAAACAAAATTTTCTTCAATATGAACTATTTCAATGCTTACAAATGAATGGTTAGTAGATTTAAATGTCTATTCAAAGCTTGTATTTTGAAGGAACTAAAGCGAGCATAGTAGGAAAAAGATTATTTTCTTTAAGTATGGAACATCTAATCCAATCCTCATAAAATAACTTGTATATGAGTGATTTTATTTATAAACATCAACACACACACATATAAATGCTTGTTACTTGAATGTATGAAAGATGTGAATGAAGCCATGTAAAATGCATTAAGAAACATATATGTAAATATATATAATACTTGTATATATATATATATATATATATATATATATATATATGTATGTATGTATGTATGTATGTATGTATGTATGTATGTATGTATGTATGTATGTATGTATGTATTTATGTATTCATAATCAAATTTGAATTTGAAATGTAAGTGATAACCAATATGCAATGAAATCAGACAGTGGAAGATCAAGAAATATATTCCAAGGTAGACCCATGATGGTCATGGCCTGCAAAATAATTAATTCAATGTTCAAAATTAAAGGGTGGTGACAACCATGGAAAAAAGGCCATAATGATAGCAATCGGCCGCATGCAAGGAGTGATTGCCATTTCTATGTAGAGTGCGGGAAAAAGTAGAGGATAGATTGGGAAGGAAATTGATAAGAAGTCAAAAAAGCTGAGGAAAAAGTCTCATTGAAGGCTCGACTAAGGAGGTAAGCTTGGATTTTTTGGAAATCTATATTGAAATGCATTGTTTTTGTTATCATATTGATAGCACAATACTATGTAAACTTTATTGTCTGAATGTGTATGTGACTTGTCTTAAGCTGATGGCACAAAGTAGCGACACCCACGGAGGGATCGCCAGGTTGTGACCTACTAACTTGGTTTATCTTTGAAGCCTATTGTCTAGCCTTTGTGCTAAACTGATGTTTGAGTCTCTTCTACTAGCGACTGTGTGTTAATCCCATACCATTTTAAGCCACATAGTGGCTATCAAAATAATGTATTTCAATAGAATGTGTAACTTGGATAAATGGAAAACCATAGGGGATCAAAGATTGACCCTACCAGAGGATATCAACCTCTATATGTCTTGTTTATTTGACTATATTTTCATTTACAATTGCAATATTTTCCATTATCGGCAAGGATGATAACAAAATAAAGGGAAGTTTTCAACACTGTAAATGTGAAGCCATGTTTGCATGAAAAGGATTACCCTCGACCCTATGAAATGTGTAAGTTCAGCCCTTGTAAGCCACATAGGGGAATTGATCCTCATGATCGATATGGAAATGTTGCTTGAATGTCTCAATAGATTTTGCATGATATATTTATGTTATATTGCATATAATATGGGAAAGGCTATGAAGCCCATAAGGGAAAACTTCATTAGTATTTTTCTGTGAATCTATGAAGGACCACTCGACCCTTGAAATGGGTCAAATCCAGAGCCATCATAGTCGATAAGGAAGCCTAGAATAGGCACGATTATGGTTCAACACCAAGTTTCCTTAAGTATTATGACTAAAGTAGATGCTCGAGTATGATATTGAAAAGCATGTCGATTATGTTATTTTCTTAATACTACCAAATAGTTTTAAATTTTTAGAAAGGAAAGTGTACAACATTTGAAGAACAAACATTTTGTTCTATGTATGAAATAAGGTTTTTGATTTGTTTAATTTTAGAATAGTAAACAGAGTAAATGACAGTGCCTTATCTTTTAAATGTAATTGTATAAGTCTGAGATTGAAAAAGGTCAAGCAAATTGTGGATATGCTTGCAAAAGACTCTATTTTGCTGAAAGTTATCTTTGTACATGATATGTAAATAATCCATTCAAAGATTGTATAGAATGTACAGTTTACTTGCCCAGTCTGTTTAGTGAGAAACAGTACTTGCTTGGTTAAAACAATGGATGATCATGTGCAAATAGTTCATTTGATGACTGTATAGAATGTAAACAGCTTACTTGCTTTGTTTGTTTAGTGAGATACAATACTTGCATGGATAAAATAATGAATGATCATGTGGGAACAATGAATGATCATGTGGGGACAACAAATGTTAAGATTTAATAGTAAGCGAGAAACTATTATCATAAACTTGCTTAGAATATTTATTTTGACTATGAAATGTCAATCAGAATACCATTAGTAGATTGCAAATCTGAATATGTTTATTTTAGAATGTATGCACAAACTTTAACATTAGTAGGCACATATATATGTATGCGCATAGACTTTGTCTATGTACATACATATACTTGTGACATACCTTCTTTTATTTTTACAATACTTTTTACAAGGGAAATGCTTAAGATGTTAAGTAGACATAGTCATAAGAATGATATGACAGGTCATTGAAATACTCTATGAAACTTGAAATCTGAATTCTGGTTAGAGTGCATATATAAATACATAAATCTGTATTTTGTTTCTTCTTTGAAGAGTTGTGTGGAAAAAATAGTTATACACCAAAACATAATAGTGATACCTTAGTTGACTAGAGCATCTATGGGTAGTTGCTGCTAGGAGGTAGATAGTTGTTATATTAGAAAGTCACCTTCCAGTATGGGTGCAAAAATGGAATTCAAAGAGTACAGGTTTGATTTACCAGAACCTATCATTTGTTGTTGCAACACACTTTTTATGCCTGGACAAGCAATATGGTTCATTATGTATGTATGAATGAACTATGTGATTTCACTCTCTATCATTCCTAGCATAATCTGGCACTTTCTTTTCTAATGAGTAGATAGAAATTGCATGTTGATGTTTAGGCACACATTAGATTCCACCTTGCAGGTTGTTCTCTTGCTAAAATTTCCATGTAGGGTAGGGCATTCTTCAAGTCGTAAGAATACTGGGGAAGCGTAAGCTTCATGGTTGGGCGATAAAGCACTTCAACCATGTTCTCAACCACAAGTGGAGGCGAGTGTTGAAGAAGAACCTTAGTTGTTCACCAGACTCCTATAGTCTATGATGTAACTTGATGTAAAATAATTTATGTACTTAATAGAAAATGTATCATGTAATGACACTGTGGCCTTAGGAGCCAAATGAAACTTGATATTGTAATTTGACTTTTGAAGTGACTATAAGAATCTTTGACTCATCTTAAATGGACATGTGGAGCTATGATGGATTTTTGCCGCTAGTTATGTCTTTTGAATTTGGAGTATATTCATGTGTCATTTACAATAGTGTTAATTAATAATTAGGAATGGGTTATTACATTTGGTATCAGAGCTTAGGGTTCAGCTCTAGGCCTTTTTGAGTCTACCATAGTTGACTAGGGTAGTTGACCCTTGACCCAAAATTGGAAGTCCTGAGAATTGACTGAACCTGAATTAAATGCAGGAATGGGAAGGTCAAAGGTGGGATGAAGAAAAGGGAAAGTTGTTAGAACCCCATGCAAGAATGATGTAAAGGAAGGAAATTCTAAGGCGAAGGTTCCATCTAAAATTCCCGATGATGATGAAACTCTAGTGCAAGCTCTTACGTGACTCAAGCTAGAGAGAGGCTTGAATATTGAGGAGAAGCAAACACCTAAAATCAAAAAGCCTTCCGCAATCTGGGACTAGCCTCTAGGGTGTGGACCCAATGCACCCCTGTTGACTAAAGAGGAAAAGGAGGGCCTACGTGCTCAACCATCCTCATTTGTAAAGTTTGATGTAAACTCAGATGATGATCTAGAGGAATTTCCTCTAACTGACACCGAGAAATCATAATTATGTAACCTAAAGCATATTGTAAATAAGGGTTTATTGACTCACCCTAAATATAAATAAAATTTAATGATATTTTGGTGTGTTCAATGGAAGACTCTAGAATGTGTGTATCTTGCATGAATGTGTATGTCTACTATGTTGAAGGATGTATGCATATGAAAATTTTAAGATGTAACATAAGAACATTTGCTCATAGAACCTTGGGTTGAGATGCAATGAATGTGACTGTGTTCTAGGGTAAGTGTGGGACATCATGGTGACCACCAGGAAAGATAGGGGTGGTAGTGATTCTGATAATGGACCAAACAAGAGGTTGGAACAAATTCTGGAGGTTCTAAACTGGTAAGAGTCTCACATGGAACTTATTGAGCAAGAAGTCTGAGTGGCATGAGAGGATTGGGACCGTAGGAATGAAAAAGGCAATCAGGGAAATGATGGTCCACGGGTAGGTCCACAAGGATGAATTGAGGAGCTTGGAAAAGATCTCAAAAGAGTAGCACCACCCAAGTTCGATGGTAAGGCCATCAGAACCATAGCTGAATCTTGGATTATAGAGATGGAAATATACTTTGGGATCTGTAATCTTTCTGAATAGACCAAGGCGACATGGGCTATGTATCAGCTCTCAGGTGAAGGAACGACATGGTGGGATAATGAGAAGTTGGAATGCAACCTACAACCTACTGAGATCACTTGGGGGATCTTCCTTCAAGCTTTAGGAAGAGATGGCTACCACAACTTTTCTTTGACAAGAAAGTGATGAAATTTCATAACATAACCCAAGGAAATATGACTGTGATTCAGTATTGGGAAAAGTTCATAAACTTGTTTAAGTATGTACCTCAATATCAAGGGGATGAATGGTTCTGTATCTAGAAATTCATAATGGGACTCAAACCCCACAAAGAAGCTGAGGTGGACATGCATGAGCCTCATACCATGAATGAAGTCTTTCAAAAAGCCACCAAATAGGAATAAAAGCTACAACAATTATCAAATCTTCATAGCGATTCGAGTTCTAAGACTTGTTATGGGAAGAAGAAATTACATAAGGGAGACAAGAGCCATCAAATTCATAACCTTAAGAGGGAAAGTGAATTAGAGGACAAGGGTGAAGATGGTAATGGTGGAAAGAACAAGAAAAGGGAAAGCCTGGAGGGTGTAAAGGACCTCGAGATGGATGCTATACTTTTGGAGGTGATCATTATTCCTCGAATTGTCCTCAACAGTTGAAGACCTGAAGGGAAGGAAGCTATCAAAAAACTCACCAGATACATGCCATAGTGGAAAATAGGTAGGAAGAATATCAAGCTTCACCAATTCAGCTAACAGGTAAGCTCTATGGCCAATCTTTCTCTATCTTAATTGATACTGGAGGTATGAATGTTTTGTAGACCCTAGAACAATATCTAAGATACCCATTAGACCAGGGTACATTACAAACTCATGGATAGTCCACTATGGAAATCAAGTAGAGCGAAGGGTAGATACCTATCTCTTTTGCAATGAGTTAGATCTTCCAACCTTCCAAACTCAGGTCAACTTGTATGTGGCACCCTTAGGCTTATATAATGTGATTTTGGTGATAAATTGGTTATCTGAGCATAAAGCTTTAGTGAACTGTGAGGATAAGGTAATCAACTATCTGGATGATTATGGAAACCTATCCATGGTTTGTGGAATGTAGAGACCCTTAGAGGTTAGGCGAATTTATGCAATGCGGCTTAAGAAGGCTTATCGAAAAGGGTGTATGATTTGCACAGTGCATGTTAGTAATCCAAAAAGAAAGGAGCCATATTTAGATGATTATCCTATTCTCAAGGAGTTTCAGGATGTATTCCCTAAAGAACTAACGAAATTTCCTCTAAAGTAGAAATTCAATTTTTCTATCAACGTAGTGCCAAGATTTGAGCCTCAATCCAAGGCACCTTATCAAATGACCATATTAGAACTTTATGAGTTAAAGGCCTAGCTAATGGAATTGTTGGATAACAGACTCATAAGACCTAGTGTGTCTCCTTGGGGAGCACCGGTTATTTTTGTGAAAAAGAAAGATGGAACCTTGCATTTGTGCATAGATTATTAGATGTTGAACAAGGTTACCATCAAAAACCAGTACCCACTTTCGAGGATTGATGAATTATTTGACCAAATGAAGGGAGCAACAGTGTTCTCCAAAATTGAACTTAGGCTAGGGTACCATCGGTTGAGGATTAAGGAAGAAGATATTCTGAAGACTGCATTCAGAACTCGGTATGGATATTATGAGTTCACAATGGTACCTGTCGGCTTAACAAATGCACCAACAACCTTTATGAACCTTATGAACAGTGTGTTTAGGGACTGCTTGGATGACTTTTGCTTGATATTCATTGATGACATCTTAGTCTACTCAAAGACTGTCGAAGAGCATGGTAGACATTTGAGAATAGTTTTTCAATGATTAAGAGAAAGGAAACTCTTTCATAAGTTGTCCAAGTGTTCCTTCTATCAAGACCGAGTGTAGTATTTGGGCCATATAATTTCAACTGAAGGAGTCTTCGTGGACCCCGAAAAGATCAAGGCAATTGTGGATGGCTAATGCCACATAATGTGTCAAAAAATTGTAGCTTCATGGGCCTCGTAGTGTACTATAGTAATTTTGTGCAAGGTTTCTCCCAGATTGCATCTCCTATCACCTCACTCCAAAGGAAGGGAACACGGTTTGAATGGACTAAAAAATGAAAGTAGGCATTCCAACTCCCAAAGGAAAGGCTGACACCAGCACCAGTGCTAACTATTCCTGACCCTAATGGGAGATTCACTGTGATCAAAGATGCCTCCAGAGAGGGATTGGGTGCAGTGTTAATGCAAGAGAGACAAGTGGTTGCATATGAATCAAGGAAGCTCAAGTAGCACAAAGTGAACTATGCACCTCATGATTTGGAATTGGAAGCCATAGTTCATGCCTTACAAATGTGGAGGAATTACCTTTTGGGAAAGCCATTTGAACTCAAGATAAACCACTTGGGGTTGATATATATATTTACCCATCCAATCCTTAATACACGACAAAGAAGGTGGCTAGAATTCCTTAGCGATACGACTTTGGAATTGAATACATAAAAGGAAAGGAAAACAAAGTGGTTGTTGCTCTTAGTAGGCGAAGGCATATGACAACCATGATCTCAATAAGGTCTAACTTGAGGTAGTAGGTAGTTCAAAAACTGCCTAGGGATGAGCACTATGAAAGAGTGAAGAACACCCTAGTAGAAAATCCTTTGGATCATCGGTTCAACGGGTATGAAATCAAATCGGATGGTATTTGGAGGTACCAGGGAAGAATGTATATTCCAGACTCTAGAGAGTTGAGAAAGTTGGTTTTGGAAGAAGTTCACAATGCACCTTATTCAGGACGCCCCGGTGTATCTAAGATGATCACAGAGTTAAAGACTGTATTGTTGGCCTAAACTTAAGAAGGATGTAGTGGAGTACGTAGCCAGATGCTTGGAGTGCCAACGAGTCAAGGCTGGGCATGCACACCCATCTGGGTTAATATATTCTCATGACATACCTAAGTATAAATGACAGGTGATCAATATGGACTTTGTACAGGGGTTGCCTTTGAGCAAGAATAAGCATGATGTCATCTTGGTTGTGATTGATAAGTTGACCAAGGTTGTGCATTTCATTCCGGGAAACCTTAAGGATGGATCGTCGACCCTGGAAAACAAATTTGTTCAAGAGATCTTCCGCTTGCATGGAGTGCTAGAGACTATCATTTTTGATAGGGACACATGGATGATCTCAAGGTTTTGGAAAACCTTGAATGTTGTATTGGGGACTAAATTGAATTTCAGCTTGGCTTATCATCTTTAGTCTGATGGGTAGATAGAGAGGGTGAACCAGGTAGTCGAAGACCTCAAACGAATGTATTAGTATGGACCAATCAAAATCTTCAAAGATATTTATATATTTTTTCTTTTATTTATAATCATTTTAGGTGGTAAAAGAGGAGGGGGGAGCACTACGCCTCCATGGGGTTGTTGGCCTCATATTGGGGTCACAACTCCCATGGGAGTCATGTCCAATTAAGGGTCAATTCACACACAACCACACCCTTCTATATATTTTTTCTATTTTTAATTTGCTTTCACTTACATACATACATGTGTGTGTATGTATGTATATATAATATGTTAATATGTTAATAAGTGTTTTAATGCATATACATTCAATAATTTATATTTAAATAAGTATCAATTATTTAGATAAACATTTAAAGTACATTATAATATATATAATTACAAATATAATACAACATATTCAACTATATATATATATATATGATTCACAATAATTTATAAATGTACAAGATATAAAAGTCATTTTATTTTATTGTATATATTTATTTTAAAACGTTTATCCATTCATGTACAAATGTTAGTTTAGATTATTTACTCATTTTATGAATGCATAAGTTGCAAGTCGATTTACATATTTATATTTTCATGTATATATTATGAAAAAGTTTAAAACTATCAACAACTAAATAGATGGTTATATAGGTTTAAATTTATTTTGTGATCACTTATTGGAAATAAGAAGGAATTAATATACATGTACTTTCTATTAAAAAAAAAAATTTCCTTTATTGTAAACTTGTCAAGCAATACTAGTCTACTTTTTAACTTTAAGAGAAAATATAAATTCTAACTTTAACCTTCTTCTTTCCAACAAAATACTTTCAAACAGGTTATTTAAAATTATAGAAACACATTAAATCATGGACACATTTGCATATTATTTATTTATCTTGGTAACATATTTAAATAATGGAAGAAATATAAATATATACTTAAGTAATATATCACAAGGAGATTGGTCTATCCAAATTATGAATGGATTTAAACATGAAACTTATATTTATATATCTATTTATTATTTTCAATTCAACATAGAGATGTATAGAAAATTTTATCACACAATAATAAATTATAAAATAATTTTTCTTTTTTTTTTTTATCTAAAACCAATTTTATCTAGATGTATTACATATTGTAGACATCTAAATCTGACTAACACATTTCTTCCCAACATCATCATTTTCCATCAATAGGTCTCATCAATCTGTCTTCTGCATTTAATTAAATAATTTCATTATTTAATTAAATTACTGTTATCTCCCCTTCATCTTGGATAATTAAATAATTTTTAATTATTTAATTATTTAAATTTTGTTTTCCCTCCATTTCTACTTTAATTAAATCAATTAAAATAATTAAATGAAATTACATATTTCATCACTTTTCCTCTATGTTAACTAGATATTTTTTATTATTTAATTAATTTAGTAATTATTCCTATTTTCTAGATTAATTAACTAATTTATTATTATTTAGTTAATTCATTTCCCATTTAATTTGTCTAATTATTCTTTTCAACATTATTCTCTTCTAAAATAAATAAAATTATTTATTTTATTTATTTCTCCTTTCGCACATGAAATAGGGTAAGTGCAAGAAGTTGGGTTCACATTTAGGTGAAGTGTCATTTTTCAACTTTAAAATAGGTACCCATTTTAAAGTGGGTACTCATTCCAAAAAGTTTGAAACTCACAATATGTATTTTTCATTTGGATTTAGGCTCAAAAAAGGTGTGGTAACCCAACACTTAGTCTTGGACTTGCAAGTACATGGTCATGGCAATTTGAAGAGGAAAACTAACTTTGGCAATATAGTGGATGAGGATTTTTTCAAAATTATTTTATAAAATTAAAAACCCATTATAGATGACAATGTCTAGTTTTCAAATATGTAATTTTTATGTTTGGATTTTATTTTATTTTTTAATTAATTTATGAGGAATCTATTCCATAAACTTGAAATGTCAGGTTATTTTTATTTTTTTAATAACTTTTAATTTTCTAATTTTTTTGTTAAAAAATTTGTGGCATCAATATATAAACAATTTTTTACTCAATAAAAAAATGAAAATTCAAAATATGATAAGATTAGGTCAAGTTATGGTGTCTGAACACAAGGATTTTAAAAACCAACAATTAGGGCCAATAAAAAATTAATAAATAAAAAAATAGAAAATATTAAAAAAAATATATCATCATCAATATTCATTACAATACACATCTTTTCCCAAAAGGAATTATAAAAGCACTTTTATTTAGCTCAAATTATGGTGTTTGTACACGTGCATGGCATGGTCCTAAAAAGTGACTTAAAAAGTGATTTTTATACATGTATTGAAAACTATTTTGTATCATCTAGGTACTATAATAAATAACATATTTGAAAACTAGACTCAAAATACTAAATTTCATATTATCAAATTTTTTAATGATTCAATGTCTAATTGCTTCAAATTTTTAGTCCAATTGTGACAAATTCTAATAATCAGGAAAAACACTTCCACTTTTTAGACATTTTGTGGACCCAACTTCTTGCATTTACCCATTAATAATTTCTTTCTTTCTTTCTTTCTTAATTACTCTTGCATTTTCACCTCACCAGTCAACTCCCACTCACTTCGAGTTCACTCAATTAATTCAATCCTCTAATCATTCAATTTTGTTTCACTAACAGTTAGTCACACATATCTCTTCAATCAATTCTCTTAATTGAACCATACAACCAGTTAGCTCAAATCAGGAAGTCAATTAACTCCTTATCAATTCCTCTCAACTAGTTTGGGCTTTTGATATGCCCATTCCTTCATCAAATCCTGATCGTTGATCAATATCACCTATAAATCCTAATCTATAAATTCAACTATCATCCAACTTATTATTCATCTTTATTTCATTGCAAGAAATCTATACACATATTGTGTCAAAGTGCTTGTGCTTAAATCTGAGAGAAACCACCATTACACCTCTCCAAGGTACAAAATATGAGAAAAATGGAGCTAAGCTAAGGCTGTTGTGTAAGGATTTCTTTGTGCAAGTTTGTTGTATTATTTGTTATGCAACTTTCTTATTCTCTATTGGTGTGATTTATGAGTGATTATGAATTAATTTTATTTATTTATTATTATGTAAGCAGGGAAGGGCCCTGATCCTGTGGTAATAAGTAGCCAAAACAGTAAATGACAAAATAGGTTGGGGAAACAACACCAACCGGACCCAACAAAACACTGAACATACTTTACTATTAAGTTGTCATAAGTGGCTCACAGGCTAGATAAAAAGTAATAGCATCCACAAGATTAGTGTAATTATAATAAAAAATAAGAGCATACCACATATTAACCCAAAATGTGGTACTCATACTATAATAGAAAATAACCATAGACCAACATGTCTGAAACCATAACATAGCCATACAAAAATAGCAATCTGGCATGATCAAATGGTGAACTGATAGTTTAAGAGCAGACATAAGACCAAAACAAAAAGGAGAACAGAGCAAAACAACAAATCCATTACTTGGCTTTAGCAATAAGTTCCCAATTTTCACCAATCTGGGAAATGAATTCTCTCCAGTCTAGGTCAGCTTCATGTGTCGGGTCCTTTTCTTCTTCCATTTTCTTGATCTTCTGCAACTTCCTCTTTATCTTAGTTTGACCAGTAACCACTCCCACCATGGCACGACACATCAAACTATCAGTCACCTTCATTAGAGTGATGATCACTTTCTCCATATCTTCCATCTGAACCTGCAAAAAGGTAATCCTACTTTTCAAGAAATGAACATTAGTGTCTTCAGGAATAGTAGCATCTTGGGCTTTGTTCTCCACTTCAGTGACCTCCTTCTCCATATCCTCAATATCCTCTTCCCTCTCAATCTATTCCTCCTCCTTGTCATCAATATCCTCCTCAACATCTTCTTCTCCCATCGCATAGGCACTATCTTCAAACTCCATATCTTCACTTTCCTCATCCACTTGAGGTTTGAAATATTCCATTGTCAATTACTCCTCTTCATCTAACTCAATTTATTTTTGTTTAACTTTTTTATCCACTGATGTGACCTTGGCTAACCTTGCTAGTCTTCGGCCTCCATGCAACATACTCATCTTCCCATCCTCCATTTCCTCCTTTTGGTTCCCCTCAAGATCTTCAGTAATTATATTTACTTCCTCATTCTTCTTTTGATCTTTTTTCAAAAAAAAATTCTTGGGGGGTTCAAGTAGTAGTGACAAATGCTTCCTTTTCTCTGAGGTGACTTTGAGCAACTCATATTCAAGGGGTTTCTCCATAGAGGATTTTTGAGGTTTAGAGCCAAACGATTTGGAACCAAAGATGGCCAAAGGGGTAGCAATCAAGGGAGATCCCTCCCGTGAACCAAAATATTGGGTGGTAGACCTAGGGTTAAGCACTAGGTTCATATGCTCACCATATGTGGGTAATCCCTCTTCCTCTTTATCATTTTGGTGTGGGTTATCTTGTCTAACCAACAACGAGTTTCCATGGGGGTTATTTGCAAGGGAGAATTTGTAAAGGGCCAACATTAAACCCTGGTGCAAAGGGGGCGACACCCCATTCTCAATGTTTTGCTACAAAGAGGATAGCAAATAGAAGGGAAATTTTATCTTATTGTTATGGTGGATATGATTGAGAATAGGAAAATGGTAGGCATGAACCTTCATGTACCTACCTTCAAGGGTAAAGTAATACATAACAAACATGATTATGAGCGTAGACAATAGAGGGACTTCAAGCCACACATAACCATTCTGAAACCTCGTTAGCTTCTCACCCTCATACAAGAATTCATCCACAAATTTTTGATAACCTGCCCCACTTTTCTTTTCCACCTTTCTCCCATCATTTACCAAACCAGTAGCTTCCACTATAAACTATTATGTGACTTTAAATTTCACCACCCCAATTGACACACTCCCTTTTTTCCAAGAATTGGTGAACTTAGATGTCAGATTTTCATTATAGCCCTTCATTGCTTCAAAGAAGGAAGCCATGCCCGCCCTTCTACACATCTCCCATAGGTTAAAAATTTTCTTAAGAGAAACACAATTTGGAACGTAGTGTGTTTCCTAGGCCCGCCCATTTTAGAAGTTTGCAAACTTTTGAAGCTTTTATTTTGGTTAGCAATTCTCTTCATTCCATCCCAAAAAAATGACCACTCCACCACTACAGACTCCAAACTTGCAGAGAAAACACTTAGAGTTAGTGAGAAGAAGGTTGTTGTTTAAAGTGTTGATACAAATCTTCTAGATGAGGGAGGCCACAAACAAAAATTTAAGGATGGAATTGGAATGATTAGCCTTCCTCATAATAAATACCACCAGATTAACAAACTCACGCTAAGCCTCAAAAATATTGTGGGATGATATGTTTGGCACATCGAAGATTTTTGAAATGACCCAAGCTTTGTAGTTACAATTCAACATGTAATACAAAGAGTGCTTAGGAATGGTTACCTCATTAAATATTTTCCCAATGATAATCTTCTTATCATTAACCTTGATTTGGAGCATGCCGACCATATAATCATTAATTTTCAATCTCATTCTATCACTAGATCTAATTATCACCCCGCCCAAGCCCCTTATCCATAACATAAGTTGTAGAAATTTTCAATTTTTTCTTTTAACACACTATCCTTTATTTCCCTTGGCAACTGACCATACTCCCAATAGGATTAATTGTTACACTTGAGAGCCTCATTAGCAACTATATCCATGGATCAATTTCCCTCCCTATAAACATGTTGAATTCTGCAATGAGTGAAAAATTTCATATGCATCTTACAGTTGTTCATTATATCTCTTATTTCCTAGGGAATAACACTATCACCCTTTAAAATATCAACAATCAATTTAGAATCTCCTTCCAAAATGATTTTCTGGAAACCTAAATCTCTTAACAACTTGATCCCTCCCCAAGCAGTAATGGCCTTCGCTTTGTTGTTAAAACAAATTCCCACATTTTTCCCATAACCAGCTATACAGTCACCAAGATGGTTTCTTATAAGGCCGCTAGCCCTTGCCAAGCTAGGGTTACCTTTGGAGCAGCCATAAAAAATTGCATTTGATCTAATCCCTCTCCAGAGGGTTCCAAACAATCCTTGAAATAAAGGTAGTCCAGTTGATATTAGTAAGATCATTTTTTAGACCCCATAATTGTTTAATTCTTATTTCCTTGTATGAAGGAAAAACCTTAGACTAGTTATATCCCCCCACTTCCACATTTTCCTTAATTTGAGTCTTTAATGGCCATACATAGCCCATTGTTGTTTCTCTTGGTTTCCCTAAAGATCCTATTGTTTCACACCTTCTAGATCCCCCATATTATAAAAGGAGGGACTTGATTCCAAAGATCCACAATGATCTTGTGAGAGTATGGACTAAAGGACCAACTATCAATGAACATTTTTATGGGAGGGGAAACCCAATTAGTGCATAATAAGGGGAGGAAGAAGGACCAGGTTTCTCTTGAGAATAGACAATGGAAGAACATGTGCATAATTGTCTCTCCCTTCTCTTTGCAAAGGACACATCTGTTAACCAAATGGAACCCCCTTCTAACCAGGTTATCAATAGTTAGGATTTTTCCATGAGAAGCATCCCACCAAAAGTAGTTAACTTTAGGGTTCAAATTTTTTATCCACACTTTATTCCACAAAGGATCCATGTTTGCTATTAAAGTTTTTTCTAATTCTACATAGGCATTTTTGATAGAAAAACAACCTAAAGGGTTATCAATCCACAATATTTCATCCTTCCTATCTTTAGAGAACCAAGTGGTCTCCCCAATTAAGCAATTAAGCCTTTGCACCACATGCTCCCAGTTTTTTTTTTCTATCACCTCTCAAGTTAGCTCCCTTGAGCAGCTTGTTAAAGTCCTTCCACCTAGGCTCAACTTCCTCCCAGTTAATATAGCCAACAACCTTCTTGCCATAGGTTCTAATCAATATTTGTTTCAAGGGGTTGAGGTCATTTAAAAATGAAAGAGGGGTGCCATTATTCCAAGAGTCTTTCCAAAGGTCAGTATCCATACCATTACCTATGTGTATTCTTGCACCCTTTCTTAGCACACTTTTAGGTTTAATTAGGTGGTTCCAAAAGAAAAAACCATAAGGAAGATCATAAGAAGTGAGGAAACAACCCTAATCTCTATTTCTAAGGTATTTAGCTTTAAGGATCCTGACCCAATCTTTGGTTCCTTCCAAAAAATTCCATTCCAGTTTAGCTGTCGGAGCTTTATTAAAGAGTTCAATTCTCCTTATCCACAAGCCACCAGCACATTTAGGAGCACAAAATTTCTCTCACCCAACAAGTGTCATTTTGTTTCTTTCCTCAGTTCTAGGCCATAAGAATATTTTTTGGATTTGTTCAAATTTTTTCGCAATAAAGGCAGGGATGTTGAATAGAGACAAGTAGTAGATCTAAATATTTTGAAGTGAGGCTTTTAACAGTTGGAGCTTCCCAACTTGGCTCAAAATTTTTCCTTTCCAACCAACCAACTTCTTTTGAATTATTTCAATAATGTGGTTCCAATAATTACTATCCAATTTTTGAGAAATCAGGGATAGGCCAAGGTAGGCAGTAGGCAAAATAGCCTCCTGACAACCCAAAATTTGAACAAATCTATCTTTCACCATTTGGTTAGCATGGAAAAATTATAGCTTACTCTTATTGTAATTTATATGTTGACCCAAAGTAGTGGCATAGTCATTTAGGATGTATTTCCATTAACTAGCTTCACCAACCGAAGCTTCACGAAACAAAATAGTATCATCAACAAACTACTGATGAGAAGTAGGTGGGAGGGAAGAAGCAGCCTTGACACCTTTCAATACCTTAGAATCAAGAAGTTTTTGGATGTTTTTTCCAAGGACCTTAGCAACAATAATAAAGAGGTATGGGGAGAGAGGGTCCCCTTGCCTAATACCACAACCATAACAGAAGAAACCTTGAGGAATTCTATTCACCAAGACTGAGAACTTCAGGTAGTAACATAGGCAATGATCAGCTATGGAAATCTTCCATTAATCCCAAACTTATTGAGAATAGAAAATAAAAACTGCCATGAAACTATCATAGGCTTTAGAAATGTGAAGTTTCAAAGCCATCTCTACATTTTTACTAAGATCCATTGAGTGGAGAATTTCATGGATAGTTATAGCTGCATCCAAAATGTGTCTTCCTTGAAAAAATCCTTTCTAGTTTCGATCTATCAGTTTGGCTAGAACAACTTTCAATCTTATCACTATTATCTTAGAAAAAATCTTATACATGGTGTTGCAAAGACTAATGGGTCTAAATTCATGCATAGAAGAAACCTCTACCTCTTTGGGAATGAGGGAAATGAAAGTAGCATTAAGTTGATTGAGAAGCCTACCAGATCTGAAGAAGTCTCTAACCACATTAAAGATATCATACTTTACAATTTCCCAATATAGCTAGAAGAAGGTTGAGGGGAACCCATCAGGTCCAGGGGCTTTGTAAGCACCAAAAGAGAAAACAACTTCTTTCACCTCTTGCATAGAAATAGTTAGAGACATCCCCTAGAGATCCTAATCAGAAATTACCTTAGGGACAACTTGAAGGATATCATCAAAATCTTGTTGGGCAGCCACAAGTCCATTTTGGAAGGAGTCGAAGGCAACAACTTCTTCAACAATTTATTTTTCAGTAGTGACCAAATTGCCATCTCCTTTTTTAAGTTGTCTTATCTTGTTCCTACTTCTATGTTTCATAGTGGATTAGTAGAAGAATTTGGTATTTCTACCCCCATCCTAGAGCCACTAGACATGGGATTTTTGTTTCCAAAAAATCTCCTCCTGTTTGTTGATCTTGAACCATTGGGTTCTCAAGTTACATTCATGGTTACAAATATCTCCATTCAACATCCAAGAATCCATCTTATCGTACACTTCCTTAATCCTTTCACCCAAGGACTTTTTTGTTTCAAAAATGTTTCCAAAGGTAATCTTGTTCCAACCTTTCACTCTTTCTTTAATTCTTCTCAATTTATTTTCACTTTTATTTGTTGTTTATGGTTTACTTTCATAAGTTATTTTCAGGTCATACACATATATTTGACAAGGAAGGTTTATCAATATGAATATCACATATTATTTCAATAATATTTACATCTTAAAATAAATGATTTACAAAAATCCTTAAATTATTTCCCCTAACACATGTATCATAACATAATTGTAAATCATGAGGTGAAACACTATGCTCAACTCATCGTAGGATGAATATTTTTTACTCCAAGGAAAATGTTCTCAAAATGAATCCTCCAAATATATACAAATTATAACACAAAAATCTCCTACATGGACCAAAGGGAAGCTCACCTCTTAATCGTTGGATTACTCACAACTCACCCCTGAGCTAGTAGGTCCCTTAAAGAACTTGAGTTGCATGCACATATCACTCAAAAGTCATAGATTACCATTTTATTGCATACACAAAATAAAATACAATTCTCATATAACCAAGGGATTCATAATATATGAATCTTCTTCAAGGTTCAAAATAGGGAGAAATGAAGAGACAAACTCTCTCCCCCATCACAACCCAAATCAATAGAAAATTAGACACAATCACCCAACTAATGAAATCACAAAACACGAAACACAATACTTCTCTTCTTATTGTAATATTTCACAAAATACAAACATGCAACTATTGAGATCACCAAAAAACATGATCAACATAACCTCAAAGAAACGAGAAGATAATAGAACAAGCATTTCAAGAAATTAAGAGCCTACTTCTCCAAGAACCTAAGAGATATGTAGAGAATTGGTAAATCTCTCTTCCACGATAATTTTCCCATGATTACCTTCACTCAATCCTATCTTATTTCAATCCCTCTTTCTTTTCTTTCTTCATTTTAAAGAAAGATAAAAAAAATAAGAAAAAATGTTTTCCAACTTCATAGGAAAAGAATAAAAAAAAATCCTAACATCTCCATTTTTTAATGTGAAGATGACACTTGCCACTTCCATATCCATTCACATGACCAAACCTATCTCCTTTGCTCACATATGTGTGCAACCTCTTAGGATACCTACTAGTGAAGGTTTTTATTTTCCTGGTGGATAAATTTATTTTCCCTTAATCATAGGTTTTTCCTACATTTTTATTAAGCTTTCTTAGGTTAAATAAAGTGAATTTAATTATTTAATAACTAGGAGAAAAGGTGTTGAGGTGTCACCATCCGAAGTGGTCACTCTCTATTGGTTGGATTTTCCACCTCTATCTTCTCCCTAGTTCTATATAAACTCACTATCTAGGTTGTATTTGCATCCATTTTTCTATTGCATAATTCTGCATCTTGGAAGTTCTTAATGCAATTCTATCATTCTAACATTGCATATCTCTCAGAGTCACTGGTTTACATTTTTAATATTTCTTCACTTTATATAGTTTATAATTTCTCTAATAAAGTTCCTTGGGTTTTTAATTTATTTCAGATTTCTAATGGTATCAAAGCTTAAATGTTTTGATAATTCTGAGTTCATAGATTCCTTATTGATAGTTTTATCTTATTATGTGACATCTTGTAAAATATGGTATGCTTTTCTCTTGCATTTTGAATGATCTGAAGAATCAAAAAGGATTTATGAAGATCTGATAACCTCTTCATTTTGCATACGTGTTTGTAAGATCTGGGTGATTTCAAAAAAATTGGTTATTTTGGAAATAATTTTTTATGGTTTCAACACAATTAGGAGGCTCAAGAAAGTTAAGATTGGATTTTGTTTCATCTAATTTGAAGATCGTTTAACATAGTTGCAAGTGGAGGTTTAAATTTCAAATCTAGCAAACAACTTTTTATTGGAGCATTTTCAGCTCAAATGGACCTTTTTACTGTACTCACGAGGCCAAATAGACTAATTTTGATATAAAATTGACCCATATTCAATGTTGAGAGCCTTCGAGGCAATTTTTTTACCAAGAGGGTTGTACGGTCCCCCAACATGCAGTATCGTATGACTTTTTTTCACATAAAAAGCTTATAGCACTTTTAAAAGTGCTTAGCAATTTATTTATAAGCACTTAAGAACTTCACATAGCATTTCCTACTAAGGGCCTTAATTCCATGGATCCTATATAACCCATGGCTTAAAAGTCGCTCATAAAGTTCAAACCACCAATGGCAAAGTATAAAACTATATATGGTTTATTAAAACCACAACCTCTATAATTCATAAACCATGACGAATGGTAAATATAGATAGTGACTAGCATAAATTTACCATTGGAACTTAGTGGCCTCATCACCCAGTGGCCACTTTCATCGTGAGATCAACCCATGAGTCGCCTAGGGGCCATCAAGGCCCTCCTTATAGGCCAAATTGGGCCTTTTCTCAAACTTTCATAACTTTTGCATCCGTTATTGGATTTTGGCGAACGAATAGTCAACAAAAAGTTGATGGAAAACACATAATAACAACTAAGTGTTGGAAATGTATTGAAAATAACTACACAACTACAAGGCTATTTTTTTTATATTTTGTATCAGGTTCATTTTTTTATCAAAATTTATAATTTTGGCCATTGTGGGCCTACTAAGCATTTTAACTTGGGAAAATATTTTTAAAATGCACTAAACGATAAAGTTTCAACAAAGTCTAATATTTGTGGGGTGATTTTTTATACTAGTAAAAATTGTGGGGGTGTATTGGTTTTCTTGTGTCCTCTTTCTTTTAGCACTTATTTCTGCATGTTTGCATCATGGTTGAAACAATACTTTCTATTTTAACTACTTACAACTGTTTTAAGTGGAAATATAACATGACAATCCACTTAAGAAGCCTTGGTTTGCATAAGATAAAAACGGGACTAAAATCCTAAGTGGTTCAATAGATGTGATGAAGTATATGGAACTTTGTGTTTATCTAAATTTCTCTTGATTTTCTCTTTCATATTGAATCCTTGAATATACCAAATAAGATATAGACTAAGATAGAAAAACTATTTGGAACTCAAGATTCTATGAGGAGTCATATATTGGAAAATGAACTCAGTAGTCTAAGTCCAAGCCACTTTAACACAATCTAATATTTTTTGAACAAAATTGAAATCAATAAGGTTGCAGTTAAAACAATGTGGAATTGAAAAGAAAGGACAATTGATTCTTAGTATTCTATCTAAGCTAAGTTATGAATATTTAGTATTTGTTTCTACCTTCTATGCTACTAAAGATGCATTTGAGACTAAATTCACCATGCCATATTTAAATGATTTTATTATTTCTCTCACATGAGAGAAAAATAAGATAATCCAAATGGGAACTCCAAAATCCTCCAAGGCTACCAACCAAGGCACAAAATAATGAGGACAAAGAAGTAACAAGGATAAGCAATAAAAGAGTAGTAAAGAGAAGAAGGATAAAAAAGTAGCTGCTCCAAAAGCAACTAATGAGACCTCATCTTCAAATAGTGACAAGTCTAAGAAAATAAGGTCAGATGTGCCTATTGTAAAACACCTGGTCATGATGAGCATAGATTTTTGAAGAAACAATTTGATCACTTGACACATATTATTGAAAGAATAATCTTAGTGTTCTTGAATCAGTGAAAAAAGGTTTAGATGAGGGATCTCACAAGGAAAAAGATAACAACAATAGAAAAGTAAAGGGCAAGGCCCTTTTATTAGTTGCTTCTCTACCATCCACTTGGGTTCTTGATTTGGGTGCCTCACACCACATAGATCCATCCAAGTTCATCCAATGATGAACTTGCATCTTTGGATCCATGTACTATGCCTTCTATTTTTATGGGTGATGACACTCCTATTGAGGTGTGTGTGAGAGGGTATGTTGATTTGGGGGATGACACATTTCATAATGTTGTTTGTGTACCCTCATTATCAACTATCCTATCAATATATCAAATCACTCACATAAGTTCAGAAAAGTAGGTTGATTTTTCTTTTGATTCAATGGTAATTCATGAGTCGTACAGTGATTCTATAATTGCAGTTGGGAAAGCAAATAATCAATCACAACTTAATTTGTTTTCTCAATTTGTTCTTGATCACCTTCATCTGTTTTACTCACTCATTCTGATGAAGTGAGAAATTTGTGGCATTATCGTCGATTTGGCCACTTAAACTATTGCTACTTATAGTAGATCAACTAGCAAAACATGGTTACAGGATTGTCTATAGTTTAATTTTTATGGTGTTTGTTAGGGATATATTCTTAGCAAGTGTCTAGAAGATAATTTTGACAAGGGTAAAGCTTGGAGAGCTTCACAACTTTTGGAGTTGGTACATAGTGATTTGGATGTTCCATTTCAATAGCCATCTTTTAGTAGAGCCCGATATGTTTTGACATTCATTGATGATTTTTCCAGATACACTTTCATGTACTTTTTCAAACAAAAGTATAAAGTCTTTGATTCATTCTTGGACTTGAAAGAATTTGCAAAGAAACAAAATGGGAAATCTATCAAATTTTTTCATACAAATAATAAGGGGGATACACCAACCACAGTTTTGAGCAGCATTGTACTTCAAAAGGGATTGATTTGTAACATAAAATTTCCTACAGTCCTCAACATAATGGAGTTGTAGAACATAAAAAATGTTCCTTGAAAGAGATGGTGAATTATATGATTCAATCCAAGTCTTTGGCACCACCTTTCTGGGCAGAAGTCATAAAGTGTGTGTTATATCCAAAACTAAGTTCCTCATAAAGTTATAAAGGGGGTAACTCCTTTTCAATCTTGGACTGGTTAAAAACCCTTAGTTAAGCACTTTTGAGTGTTTGCTTCTTATACATGGGCCCACATTCCAATAGAGAAACACAAGGTTATGGATATTTAGAGTAAGCCTTGCATATTTGTTCGATACCTAGATATTTCAAAGGCTACCTGTGATTCTACATCCTACCAATCATGAGCTATTCATTGAGAGGATTATTCTCTTTAAGGAGATCCCTTCCAATTCTTCTCTTAATACTTCTCCATCCACTATCTAATTTGAGATCCTACATCATGATGATAGTTCTTCAGAGGATCTTAATCCTTCCAATATGGATGAGGAGTATTCTTCCTCCACTTTAGATGATGACAATGATAATGAGGGTTCACATAGCTATCATTTAGAGGTTGATGATTCTCCTCTATATTCTCCATACTCTCCAATTATAGGACCTTTTTGGGATCATCAAACATTGCAATCAACATGGGATTGGGTAGGGATTCCTTCAAGCCATATAATGATAAGATTATAATCTCAAGAAGCTCCATATCTCTTCATTGCTACAACTTCTGATCCATAGTCCTTTTAAGAAGCTTCTAGTGTCCCTAAGTGCAATGCAACTATGCAAGAAGAGTTTAGTTCCTTAGAGAGGAACCACACTTGGGATCTTGTCCCTCTTCCTAAGGGGAGGGAACTTTTTTGATGCAAGTGGATCTATCAGATAAATTTTTTTTCCAATGGGTCACTTGATAAGAATAAGGCTCGCTTGGTTGCCAAAGGATTATCCTAGGTTCCTAGAATTGACTACTCTAAGAATTTTTCACCAATCGCATAAATGAATTACATTCAACTTGTCCTTGCTATTATTGTAGCTCAAATATGGGAAGTTCATTAGATGGATTTGAAATTTTATTTTCTTCAAATTGACCTTCAAGAGGAGATATACATGGAGTAGCCACAAAGATTTGTATAAGATCCTTCACTTTTTTATTTTCTTCAAAAGTCTCTCTATGACCTCAAACAGGCCCCTCGAGCTTGGTACAACAAGATAGACTCATTCCTTCTGACAATTGGGTTCACTCATTTCTATTATGACCCAAATTTATATATTATGTAGCGAGATGATACCCGCACATTCCTAGTTCACTATGTTGATGACTTGTTGATCATAGGAAGTCAACCATCCACCATTCGAGTAGTGAAAATTTTCCTTCATGATCAAATTTTGATGTTAGACTTGGGATTATTGCACTATTTCTTATGGATTAAGATCACTCAACCTTCTTTAGGTATCTCTCTTACACAACCTAAGTATGCACTTGATATGCTCCATAGGTTTTGTGTGGATGAATACAAGCCTACATTATCTCCATGTTTGTTAGGGGTCAAACTTGAGTCTAAGTGTTCTTCACCTTTGGTGGATAGAACTTTTTACTGATAACTTGTTGGTAGTCTCATATATTTGAATCATACGAGACCCAAAATTTAATATGATGTAGGAATGGTCTCTCAGTTCATGTAGGAGCCACATGAGCTACACTAGAAAGAAACTAAATTGATTCTCCACTATATTCAAGGTACTCATAGTTATGGGATTCACTATGCAGTGAGCATGGATTTTGACTTGGTGGGACATAGATTCATACTGGGAAAGAAATTCTCAAGATCACAAGTCTACTTCAAGGTATTGCTTCTTCCTTAGTTCTAGTCTAGTTTGTTGGTTGAGCAAGAAGTCTATTATTTCTCTTTCATCTACAAAGGCTAAGTATTGAGGAGTAGTTAATGCTACTATCGAGGCTATTTGACTTTAGAGTATTATCATTGATTTTTGTATTCCCTTCTGGAAGCCCAAATCCATCTTTTGTGAAAACCAGAGTGTGATACAAATTTTTTGTAATCTATTCCATCATCAGAGGGCCAAACACATCAATATTTTCATGCACTACATTCAGGAGCTGATTCATGAGCAAATCATTAATCTCAGGCACTATCTGATATCATATCAGATTGTAGACATCTTCACCAAACCCTTCATTGAGAGAAAGTTCCTTCATTTGTGAGCTTTACTTTGGGTATGGTTTGTGTCCTCTTTCAGGGGGGGCTACTTAGTCCTTCTCTTTTCTCTCTTTCTTTTAAGGGGTGATGAGCCCATAAATTAGTTTTCTTATTTTTTTATGCAAGTTCACAAACATTACTATAAATTTATCTTATACATATTCCTAAACTATGCTATCTTTTATACTTATTATGAAACCTTGAACCTGGTTTAAAGTATGCAGAAGTATGGTTATTATGTGATGGTTAATTCATAAATTATGTGTGGATATGTATAGAATGTAATTGATAGTTGTGCTTAGCTATGGTGGTTAGTATTGTGTGCATGTTTTATGAACTAACTCTTTGTAGCTAGAGGAGGTGGAATGTAGCCCACAACAACTGCGAGGTGCAACCCGCAACCAAAGGAGTTCCTAGACAACAAAACAAGAGATGTTCCAGAATAAATGGAGCACATCAACTAAAGCATGAAGGCACTTAATGAAGATGGTTGTTCATCATTATGATGTCCAATAAAGACATTGGAAGAGAAGAAACCTATTACAATTAGGATTCTAACATAACTAATTTGACCATTCAACGTTCTAGTTCTGTTACAACAGATTCACAATCCTATTGGTACTTTTCTTCCTTTTTAGTTGCAATTTAGATCACTAAGTCATTATCACACTCTGATATCTAGGGAGTGATGATTAATGGTTTTAGTTTAGAGAATTTTTTTAATAAACTCCCTTATGTATATCTTGGTGGTTGAGGTTTAGAGTTAGTCAGTTAATTGGTTTTTGTTTCAGAGAAAATATAGTTTCCAGATAATTTTTCAGTTAGTTGTTATTCCATATGTAGACAATATTATTGTTCAATCTTGGTTTTCAATGAATACGATATCTCAATAGAATCTTATGTGATATTTTGAAGTTGTGCAATGAATGGTTTGAGTTATCATGATTGTGTTGATCTAAGAAGTTAGATTTGGTTTAGATTATTGAAGAAAACCACTTGAGTAGGGGTTACTCAAGGTAATTGTCCTTCACTCCAATTCCTATTATTTCATTTTTGTTTTAATAGTTATTTCATAAATGCAAGTTGTATTAAATAGATTCTTTGTGTTATAGTCATTAATGGATTCATGAATAATTCTTGTCTCACAATCATACTATAATTATTTATGTATGTTGTACTTTGAAGTGTAGTATAGGTTTAGTTATCAGTTCAATTAATTCCTAGCATTCATTTCTGATAGTAATTAGTTACAGTCTTATACTGTAGGTAGCCATAGCAATAGTGCCAACTTTACTTTCTTTATTGTTTTGTAGTTTTATGATTTCTTAGCAAGTGTAACATCTGTAATAAGATGAATTAGGTAGTCTTAAGTCTTTGAAATCACATACAATTCCAATACCATAACAAGCTTACTAGCCCTAATTGATAATTTAATGAAGGTCTTTCCAACGGTTTAAGTGGAATGCTCAGCTAGGTTTTTGCTTTGAATTGTGTGATTTTCACCAAGTTTACTAAGAATTAGTAGGGACTCAACATTTTTGGCACCATTGTCAGGGATGGTGTTATTTTCAAAGATTAGTTTATGTTATTTCCAAGCTTTTCTAGTTTAGAATTTTCTTTCAGTATTAGGATAATCAAGTTTTATCTCTTCAAATACAAGAGAATTTCACTATCATTGTACATGAGTCATTGCTATACAAATTCATATGTATTGTATGTAGAGGTAGAGAGATGCTTTGGGAAGATTTCTCTCCTCAAACCAACAAGCTAGAGAAAATGTTGGTGACTACATTATCAAAGTGAGGGTGCTACTGAAGAAGAATCTTCCCTTTCACCAACATCTACTACAAACATAGAGGAGACCTTCCAAAAAATGGCTAATACATCTGTAGATGATCCATAAGAGCATGTGATATTTGAATTTCCAATTACCAACCAAGAGAGGGCTACTATGTTGAAGAATATACCTCCTTCAACATTACCAATCTTATATGGTTTGGTAATTGAATATCCAGACACATTCTTGTTCAATTTTGATGTCCTATGTAGGAGCTATGACTACACCATTGATGCTCATAGGCTCAAGCTATTCCCTACAACTTTGAAGGATGTAGCCCTAAGATGGTTTATGTGACCAAGCAAAGATGTTGTTCTGAATTGGGACACCATTGAAAAAGAATTCTTTGAGAAATACCAAGACAATTACAGAGGAGTTGATAGGAGAAGAGATGATATTTTAAGAATGACTTAGAAGGAGGATGAACCATTGGAAGATTATGTAGAAAGATTCAAATTCTGCTTGAAGAAAAACCCACAAAATAGACCCTCAAAAGAATCCATGAAGCTGGTGTTCTTAACAGGAGTCAATGATGATTTCATGGATTCCCTCAATCTTATTAGGGTAAGGGATGTGTCTCAATTACCCTTTGAATACATTTGTAAGGTCTATAGAAATTACTCAAGGACCTTCACCAAAAGATCAAGAGGGAAAGAACATCCACCATTGGCAAGACATCTAATGGGGTTTCAAGAGTGGAGTTAAGTAACCTACTGTCCAACATGAAGGAGGATACCATAATTCATCTAGCTACTCAATTGGACACTCTACATATAAAAAATAAGCAGGAGGAGGCTAAAGCAATGCTTACTGAATATTGCCCCAATTGCAAACAAAGGAAAGAAAACTACAAGTGCAAAAGGGTGGCAAGTATTACAGACGGCCAATCAGAGAAACCAAATTTTCAACCATTGAAAGGAGAGGATGGACAAGTATTTTACATTACACAAAGAATTCCATGGAAACCAAGACAAGGTATGTCGCAAGACCCTCTAAATTTCAATACATCTTTTCCAATTGGTAATAAGAATTTCTCTACTTGGAATTCTTAGCCCTAGCCAAATAACCAAAATCAATGACAAAACCCTCAGCAAAACTAGAACAAACAAGAACCAAATGTATGGATGCAACAAAATTTCCAAGGTGCCAATTATAACCCTCAATGGCCAGTGCAACAAAATTAGTGGCAGCCACAATGGCAAAAGGGCCAGTAGTGGCAGCACCAAAATGTGAATTACCAATAGCCTTTGTTGCCTTTTTAGCCACAACAATAGGCCATCATGCCCAATCCATCAAACCCAACATCTCAACCACTAAGAGCATCATAATTACCTACCTAAACTACACCTAACCCCAATAACAAGCCTTTCCAATAGGCATATACTAACGAGGCTATACAATAACCCAATTATGGGGTAGAGGTGAATGATGTCCACCTCAAGTCAAGGAAAACACTAGCCGAACCTTCATCCCCTCAAATCACTAAGATGGTAGATGAGGAGCCTCCACCTAAAGCTTTAGGCAATTCACCTCTGGAGCTTAGGTCAAATTAGATAAACTAGACCACCTCAAGTCCAAAGCCTCCTTTCCTTGAGCATTTAGCCATTCAAAAACATCATACCCAAGCTGAGAAAGACCTCTTGGGTCATCTTAAGTAAGAGACCTTTGTCTTAAGAAACCAGGGAGAAAGAGGAAGGACCCTTAGACATTTCATGTCCTAGGGAACCTTGTTGATATTATGCTAGGGAATATAATTGTCCCTAAATACACATACCTTGGAAGTCTAGTAGTAGATGTTAAGATAAATAGGACCCTTATCAAGAACACCTTGATTGACTTAGGAACAACAATTAATGGCATGACTAAGGAGACAATGTGACTAATTCAACTATCTAACCTTAGACTTGCACCAACTATTTTACAGTTCACAGGTGAAACCTGAGGGGATCATTGAGGACTTAGCCATTGTATTAGATTCAAGGGAGTATCCTACAAATTTTTTAGTCTTGTAGCCAAAGTTCAACCTTGCAAGATATCAACTTATTTTAGGCTGAACATGGTTAGCTATAGCTGATGCATTCATAGGTTGTAGGTTTGAGAATATGATAATATCAAATGGGACTATGACCAAGAAATTGGTTCTCTATCCACCAACCCAACCTCATGAAAACCTCAAGCAGATTATATGGCCTACCTTGGATGAGGAAGACCACTGTTCCCTAAGAACTCTCATGACAATATAACACAACTTCCTATTAGCAAACTAAGATGAGGATTACTTAATTGACCATATCATACAAAATAACTATAATAGGGACCCACATCATCAAGACTGTCTTTCATGTCTATAGGACCCACTGCAAAATAATATACATGTAAATTCATCAAAAGAAGTATCCCAACTATTCCATTCTCTTTTACCACAACGATGTGTTCCCAACATTAGTAGACTTGATCTCTCAACTGTATAATTAGAATTCAAAATTTGGGAAATCATGTCAAGTAAAACATTGAACATCAATAATGGATTAACTGAAGAATATCATAATTACCTGAATAATGTGCTAAAACACATGCAACAACCTTTGCATGGGACTACCATGACATGAAAGGGATTGATCAAGAACTTTGCATGCATAGGATCTACATAAATGATGGTTTCAAGCCAATTAGAAAACCCCAAAGAAGAATGAACCCTGCCTTAAAAGAAATAGTTAAGAATGAGCTACAAAAACTACTTGATGCAAGCTTCATTTATCCCATTTTTGATAGTCAATGGGTGTCACCATTAGTCATTTTTCCTAAGAAAGGAGGAAAATGGAGGGTATGTGTGGACTATAGGGATCCGAATACAACCACTAGAAAAGATCACTTTCCCCAACCTTTCATTGACCAAGTGCTTGATTCCTTAGCAAGGAAAAAGTACTTCTCCTTCCTAGATGGATTTAGTGGCTATAGCTAGATAAAGATGGCTCTAAAGGACTAGGATAAGATTAAATTTGCATGCCCTTGTGGTACCTATGCCTATTTTGATCTTCCCTTTTGACTATGTAATTCCCTGGCCACTTTCCAGAGGGAAGTGCTAAGTAATTTTTAGATTATGCTCATGATTCCATGGAAATCTACATTGATGACTTCACTACCTATGAAGACACCTATGAAGATGCACTCAACAATCCAGAAAAAGTTTTGAAAAGGTGTAAATAACATAACCTCTCATTGATTCATGATAATTTTTTCATGATGTTGACTCAAGGGATTGTTTTAGGGCACTTTATCTCAAGTGACAAAATTCAAGTAGATCCCAATAAGATTGAAATCATATCTACGCTTCCTATGCCACAAAAGCAAAAATATGTCAAGAGATTTTTGGGACATGCAAGCTACTATGGGAGATTCATTGAGGACTTCAGTAAAATTACAACACCCTTGGTTGTTTTTCTCACCAAAGACATAGAATTTGACTGGACTACATAATTTCAACACTCCTTTGAAGCACTTAAGATAGCTTTGACAATGGCACCTGTCTTGAGAATGCCAAATTGGACACTACCTTTCCATATACACACTAATGCTTCAATTTTTTCTATAGGAGCAGTCTTGGGACAAAAGGAAGGTAATAAGGAGTATGTTATCTACCACATCAAAAAAAACTTACAAGGAGTTGAACTTAACTACACTATCATAGAGAAAGAGATGTTGGTAGTTGTTTATGCTATCAACAAGTTTAGGCATTATATTACAGGCTATCAAGTCTTTATCCACACAAATCATATTACCATAAGATACTTAATTAACAAACATGTAGTTGGCGAAAGACTAGTCAAATGGTTGCTCTTGCTACAAGAGTTTGATTTAACAATAGTGGATAAGCTAGGGAAAACTAATGTGGTGGAAGATTTTCTATCTAGATTGCCTACACAAATAGAAGAAGGTGTTGCAGATGACTCTTTTCCAAATAGAATTTGTTTTCTCTTACTGTACAAAAACCATGGTTTGCTGATATTGCAAATTACTTAGTGGTAAGGAAAATACCATCACATTTCTCTCCTAGAGAAAAGAGGCGGTTGGTGCATAAAAGCTTTCCATATTCTTGGGTAGTTGGTTACTTATTCTACACTGGTCTAGATAATATCATGAGAAGATATATAAGATAAGATGAGGTCTTTGACATTCTAAAATCCTACCATGATGAGCCCTATGGGGGTCACTTTGCAGCCAAAAGGATAAAATTTAAGATCTTAACAATAGGTTACTATTGGCCAACTCTTCATAAGGATTTAGTGAAGTATACTAGGAGCTTTAATATATGTCAAAGAATGGGAAAACCAACAAGGACAAATGAAATGCATTTACAGCCACATATAGCACTAGCACCATTTGAAAAATGGGGGTTTGACTTCATTGGCCCAATTTCACCAGCCTCTAATAACAAAGAGTATTTTTATTTATACAAACTATCTAACAAAATGGGTTGAGGTCAAAGCATTACAGTTTGCAAGAGATGTGAATGTAGCTAATTTCTTGAATGAAGAAATCTTAACCAGGTATGGAGTACCTAGAGAAATTGTAACTGATCAAGGTCCCCAATTTACTTCTGAACTCATTTCTAAATTGGTTGAAGAATCTGAAATCAAACATAGAAAATCAACACCTTATCATCCCCAAGACAATGGGCAGGTGGAGGTTACAAATAGAGAAATTGAGAATATTCTGACCAAAACAGTGCAAATTCACAGAAAAGATTGGGCATCTAGATTACCTGAAGCAGTGTGGACCTACAAAAAAACATGGAAAACAACTATAGGTTTCACACCTTATGAATTAGTCTATGGTAAAATAGCAGTTCTACCAATATATTTTGAGTACAAGACACCTAGAAAAGTAGTGAAATTAGAAATGGATTTGATAGAAGCATGGAAAGTAAAGCTACACAATCTAAATGGATTGGATAAAATTAGAATGGAGGCCATGCATCATAGAGAGATAATTTAAAAATAGAGGACTAAATGGCATGATCAGTTTATAAAGGCTAAAGAGTTCAATATGGGTGATTGGGCTTTACTCTATGATTCTAGATACAAAGACTATAAGGGGAAGCTATAGTTTGGATGGTTGCGACCCTATAAAATTCAACAAGTATTTCCCAATGGAGCAATTAAATTACAAACTATAGATGTAGTTAGATTCACATTGTTAGTAAATGGACACAAATTGAAGATATATAAGCATCCAGCTCAGAAAGATGATTTTTTTCTCTCTCTAATGCATCTATATGGTCAAAATAATGGTTCAGATGCAAACATCCTATCACAAGATAACAACTCAACAGTAGATACTACCGGATCTCATAGTGACTTAGCAGATGAGCTACATAGCTCACCTCCTGAGGGTACTCAGGTATAATTTCTTATCTTACATCATGTGCACCCACAACACAAGTGCCACAATAAAAAATCCTCTTGAAGACCATTTCACTATGCAGTAGGGACCTATAGCATCATAAAAAACACTTTAGTTCAAGACCTGTTGAACAAGGTACCCGCAACCACTATATGTCAAAGAATTCAAAAATTTGCACCAAACTAATTGTAGTTCCTCGACATTCACTCCACTTTTTATGCACATGCAGCCTTAAGTTGTCATATCATAGCATGCAGCTTCATCACCACATTGCATGTCACCCATCATGATTTTTTCATGCATTTGAAAAGTTATTTCATCATTCATATATCGTACATTTTGTAGCCTTTTAATTTTCCCATGCCAACCTTTCATTCCAAAACCACATTGCAATTAACTAATTTCAAATCGCACTCATGTTGCAAACACTCTTCCAACAAATTCACACACATAGAGTTACATTCATATCATTTGACAGGTACACATATTAACTTCCATAATTAACATGGATTTTCAATGCTTTCTATATGTACTTACATTTAAATTTAGCATGCTTTGCACTTATTAAACTTATTTCCATATTTTTTAATAATTCCCTCCACCTAGTCACATGTATTGAAGTGAGGTCACTTCAATATTTTAAGTTGCGGGGGACATAGTATATATCCCAAAATTTTGTTTTCGCCACCAAAATAAAAACATAAAAAAACCATATGAACCCTTTTTTCTTTCATTTCTTTCTGCACCTACAACCTTTTTTCTTTTAATTCCCTAGATTATGAGCCAATTTGAAGTCAATCCAAGCCGAGTTAAGTTGAAACAGAGGAGAAAGGGATATAAAAGTTGAAGTTAGAGTGAAAAAGTGCATGCAAGTGTAGCATAATAGAGAGGGTTTGAGGGTGGTTAAAATCAAATTTTGAGTTGAATTTCCAAGAATTTTGAGTCAAGATATTTCACCATGGGAGGTGACATAGTCAGAAGGGATCCATCAACACAAAAAAAAATATTGGACGATGACTTAGTTCTTCCCATTTTCTTGAGGGAAGAATAGTTGGACTACTTGCTAAAATTGATAGAGTTTAATGAAGACATGACAAGGCAATTTGCAACTACATTACAACATGATGAAGCCACTATCAAGGGTTTGAGAGTGGATGCTTCAGATGTTGTAATTACATAAGTGTCTGGTTTACCGAGGAATGGAGCTAAATTCCCTGTGAGAGTGAATGTAGTGGCTACTAGGGATGAGTTCAGGGAGGTAGGAGAAAATCTTGATTCATCATCACAAGGTATGAAAAGATTGTCACTTTCCTGGATATGGGCCTCTTGTGCTTCCTATATTATTAAGTATATGGGAGACAATCCCTTATGTGTACTATTTATTTTAAGTTACTAAGTCATCTTTGTCACCATAGATTAGTCAATGTACCTAATTTCCTTTACAATTTGCTAAAAAGAATGGGGTCTAAATACCAGAGGAAGATAAATCATTCAACTTTGTCACACTACTGCTTGGTAACCTTGTTAGTGAAAAGGAGCCTTAGGGTTCAACATCCACAAGTTTCTTAGGAGAGATTTTTAATTTGTAAGGATATTAACCATACTCTGGAGGAACCAACAGTTCTTGAAAACCTAGATTCACCTATTGTATCCCTAAGAGAAATGACCCCTACTTCACTACTGCTTCACCTACCCGCAACAAAGGTGAACTAGAGGAACAAAGTGTGCAAGGATCACCACATGCAGTAGTTGACCAGTCTACAACAAAAGAGACCCCAACTTCCTCTAGAACACCTAAGATCAAGAAAAGCAGAGGTAGTTCTTCTTCTATACCTTCAAAGGTGTAGAAGGATACTCAAAAAAAAAAATCTACCCCACCAAGGCGTTCAGGACGCTTGAGGAAGAAAGGTGCCACGAGGGGAAGTATTGAGAAGCCAGAGGAGGAAACAAGGGATAAATAACAAAAACAAGATATTGTAACATTATGTACTGATTCAGAATTGAAAGATAATGTATCTGAGAATGTGTATGTACCTACAAAAAGGAAATGGTATACATCTACTACCTCTGACTCAGATTTAGAGGATATTTTTGTTGCCAATAAACCAAGAAGAAAACCCTAGTTAGCCCTAATAGTGAGGGTTTTGAATACACAGGGGTTGGTGATGAGTAGTTTTAAAAGGATAAGGAAATGCTTTTAGAAGAAATAAATGCTAGGAAAGAATTGCAAGAAGCCTTAGAAAGGATGAAACAACTAGAGGAACTGGTAAAGACTTATGAGAAATGGGACAAAGAAAGGGAAATGAAGATATAGGAGTTGGAGGAAAAATTACAAACATATGGAGATGGGACCAAGTTAGACCTATTGACACAGCTTGGCCTAGTCAAAATAGGGAATAAGGAGCTTGCAGAAAAAAAACATGAGGCCCCCTACTGCAAAAACTCCAGCTTATCATACAACCCTGCCCCTAGGATAACAATTATGGAAGGTTACTCAAGAGTTTTCTAAATAGAGAGAGAATTGGAAGAAGGAAAAAGAAACAATAATTACAAAACATACTAGAATATTGGAGGGTAAGGATATGGAATTAAAAAGGTTAGCAATTAAGGTGGAAGAGGTAGTAGATAAAGTTGCCCAGATTGTCTGATGCAAACCCCCAGCTAGAACATATGCTCTATTTTTACAAGAAAATTTCTTAAGTTTCCAATTCAATAGAATGATAAGTAACCAACTAGTTTCTATGAGTAGGAAATTTTATTTACTAAATATTTTTACTAATGCTACACCAGAGGAACATGATTAGTTATGTGAATATTATTTGCATAATGATGTATTGCCAGAAGACATGGAATGGAATCCCTTGATATTTGTAGGCGATTTATAATTAAGGGCACTAGCATCCTTTTTCAAGAATGAAAAATTCAAGTGTGAACTTATGGAAGAATATATGAAAAGAGAGAAATTAGTTGCTCTTCCAATAAAGAATCCAAGAAACCTGATATGATCATAGAAGAATGGTTAGAACTTTTGGATCACAAAGATCTAGGCAGGAAGATTATGAGTTTGAGAATGAATGACTATAGAAGGATGCAGATAATAATGGTTGGACTTGTTCATCATTGCTACAGGTATGTGTAGGAAATATGGGATAGCTTAACCCTTGAGCTATAGAAAAAGAGCCCCTTTCAATCTATAATTTTATGGCTATGCTTGAAAGGAAATGTAGGTATATGGATGTTTCCTAGGACAAAGGAGTTTAATGGGTACCACTCACTTTCCAGCCACCAATACTTCTTTATCCGATACCACACTAGATAGGAGATAAACACGAGGAATGTGAGAGGGATGAAATTATCAAAATGAATAGACTTGCATGTTACAAAGGCTTTTATTTGAAATAGTTCAAAGGAGTGGATACTGTTGCAAACTTTGGGGAGATTACCTTGCATTAGAACCTCCAACCCTAACTAATTTTCTTGAGGACAAGAAAAAGGGTAGTTGGGGGAATGACGAGCCCATACATTAGTTAGTTTTCTTATGTTTTTATGCAACTTCACAGACATTGCCGATCATTTATCTTATATGTATTCCTACACTATGCTATCTTTTAAACTTATTATGCAACCTTGAACCTGGTTTAAAGTATATGGAAGTATGGTTATTATGTGATGGTTAATACATAATTTATGTGTGTATATGTATGGAATGTAATTGATATTTGTGCTTAGATATGGTTGTTAGCATTATGCGCATGTTTTGTGAACTAACTCTTTGCATCTAGAGGAGGTGGAATATGATGAGACAAAAAAATATCTCACCTATTAGCCAAATAAAAACATGTATTTTACTTAATTATGAAGTTTATCAAGGCTGGGTATGATGAAGGAAGTAAGATATTTTCAGTTGCAACAGTCAAAGATTTCATCATATCTTAAAAATTACGATCTTGGTTCTTGAGATTTTTGGATAGAAATTCAAAGACAAGAAGGAAAAAAAAACCCAATAAATTTCACAAAAACCCAATTCATGGTTTGAGAGAAAACTTCACCAGTCCAATGCTCCAGAAATCTGCTTTCATGCTCCAGAATTTTTGGAATTTGTTCATTCATTTGCTTCTATGTTTTAGAATTCTCAAAACTAAGTAAATGATCATTTATGAAGAGGTTGAACAATTTGGGCTTCTATGAGCAGTTAAGAGATAACAGTTGAGAGCATCTAAGGGGTAGTTTCAAGCATTAAGATAGGTTGTTGGGTTGTGCAAACAAATGGAGCATATCTAGGAAACAATTTTGGGTAGTTTGAATATTTTTGCAAACATCTAGGAGCTATTTTATGAGCTTTAATGATGCACAAGGGAAAAACATAAATTTTTCAGCAATCAAATGTCTTTTTGGAGCTTGTTTAGGGGCTACAAAATAGGCATATTTGTTTTGGACGACCAAAGAAGATTGACTCAGCAAGATGAAGGAAAGATTCATCTTTTTTCCTCAACACATGTTCCTATCTTCTAGCAAGTTGTTGCACAACAATTGAGGCTCATCTTTGAGATTAGTTGAAGATAAAAATTCTATAAATTTATTGTAATCAAGGAATTGAATGGGGAAGAGTTTTATAAAATAATAGAATTTAGTTTTTAGCAGTAGTTGTTGTTTGTAGAACTTTATTTCTTAGCAGCAATTTCATTTCCAGCAATTACATTTTCAGTATTTCCCTTTACAAGTTTCCTAGGATAGATTTGATTCTAGCAATTACATTTCTAGTATTTCCTTTAACAAGTTTCTTAAGATAGATTTAATTCTAGCATTTCATTTGCAAGCTCTTAGATTTGATTTGATTTGATTCTAGCAATTTCTTTTCATGCATTGTCTTTCAATTCTGTTTGTAGAAAAAACATGTCATGCAAATGATTTCTTCTCCCTCTTACATATTTCCATGGACACCGCCCTAGATTGACATTTATAATTAAATGATGAGGAATTCAGTGACACTCATCAAACTGTAGCCCACAACAACTACGAGGTGTAATCTATGGCCAATGGAGTTCTTGGATAGAAAAAAAAGGGAGGTTTGAGAATAAATGGAGCACAACAACTACAACATGGAGGCATTTGATGAAGATGGTTGTGCAGATCATTATGATTTCCAATAAAGACACTAGAGGAGAAGAACCTTGTTACAATTAGGATTCTAACATAACTGATTTGAGCATTCAACATTCTAGTTTTGTTACAATAGAGTCACAATCCTATTGGGACTCTTCTTCCTTTTTAGTTACAATTTAGATTACAAAGTCATTGTCACGCTCTGATATCTAGGGAGTGATGATTAATGGTTTTAGTTTAGAGTCATATTTTAATAAACTCCCCTTGTGCCTATATGTATAGCTCAGTGGTCGAGGTTTATAGTTAGTCAGTTAGATGGTTTTTGTTTCAAAGAAAATATAGTTTCCAGATACTTTTTAGTTAGTTGTTATTCTGTATGCAGACAATGTTATTGTTCAATCTTAGTTTTCAATGAATAAGATATCTCAATAGAATATTATGTGATGGGTGAAGCCATAATAGTGGTTTACACTTTGATGGAGGAAGGAAAATTGAGAAAAAATGACCCCATGGCAAAAAAATTGGTTTTAGGGGTTCGCATGAACCTACATGTTCGACCGAACCATAAAGGGGTTCGACTGAACTAGGGTTCGAGTGAACCCATTAACTATTGGGCCCACATTTCCCACCCAAAAAAAAAGGAAAAATGCATATTAGTGGGGGTTCGAATGAACCCTGGTTCGCTAGAACTAGCGAACCCTCTTTTTCCCTAATTTTTTAATTTGTTCACACAAAAAACCTAAAATTTTATGCTTTCAAGCTCCGGTTGGGGATGAAAATGGGGGAATATTTAGAAACCAAACTTGGAATCGAGTAGCCTTCAGAACGAGCTATCCAATGAATATAATTTTAGTATGTTTTGGTTTTATTATCTATCTATTTTTTAAGTTTTATTAAATATAGGTTTTTCATCGAAAACAAAAATCTTGTTTTGCACAAGTGGAAAAATAGAAGATTATACAAAAAAATTAAAAATATGAGTGCACCAGATATTGAAGTCCTTGATCCAACAAAAAAGAGAAGAATTTGATACATATAGTAAAAGTTATATCCGCGCTATGTCTGAATTGTCATTTGATTGACTTGAAACTTGATTAAAGAAAAAATATTCAATAAAAACTATCTAACCAAGTGGAAGCACTAGATATCGGAGTTAGAAATCTAAATTTGAAAGAATTGGAATTTTATCCTTCATGGAAAAAAGTTATGCATTACAAAAGGCCACTTTTTAAAAATGTTGTTTTTGAAAAACCAATTTTTGTGGGAGATGGAAAAAGAAGTGCAATCTGATTCCAAAAAAATTGAAAAAAATATTTTTAGAATCTACAGACAAAATGTGACAAGACTCTAGTTTACATCATCTTCAAATTCCTTACGGTTTAATCGCTATAGGTGCCCGAATGTGGAGATTGTGTTAAAAAAAAATATCATTGTCCAGTTAGGCCAAAAAGTGTAAACCACTATTGTGGGATCACCCTGATCTTTTGAATTTGTGCAATGAATGGTTTGAGTTATCATGATTGCATTTATCTAAGAAGTTAGATTTAGTTTAGATTAGTGAAGAGAGCCACTTGAGCAAGGGCCACTCAAGGTAACTATCCTTCACTCCAATTCCTATTATTTCATTTTTGTTTTAGTAGTTATTTCAAAAATGCAAGTTGTGTTAAATAGATTCTTTGTGTTGCAGTCATTAATGGATTCATGAAAATTCTTGTCTCACAATCATACTATAATTGTTTGTGTGGTACTCCATAGTGTAGTATAGGTTTATTTATTAGTTTAGTTGATTCCCATATAGGTTTCGTTATCAGTTTATTTGATTCCCAACATTCATTTCTTGACAGTAATTAGTTATAGTCTTATATTGTAGGTACCCGTAGCAATAGTGTCAACTTTACTTTCTTTACTGTTTTGTAGTTTTATGATTTATCGAAAAGTGTAACATTTGTAATAGGATGAATTAGGTAGTCTTAAGCCTTAGAAGCACATTCAGTGCCAGTAGCATCACAAGTTTACTGGCCCTGATCAATAATTATATGGTCTTTCCAAAGGTTTAAGTGGATTGTTCAGCTAGGTTTTCCCTCTGAATTGTGTGACTGCCACCAAGTTTACTAGACATTAGTAGGGACTCTATAGGGGGTGTTATCTCTCTATTTTTGGCTAGGTTCTTTTTTGGGAGGGATTTATTATGTACATGGATACCTAACATGACTTCATTTTATGGGACCCATCATCTTCTCACCCAACTAAACTATGTTTAAGGGGGGTGTTAGTATAGGTTTTTATTTTCCTAATGGGTTAATTTATTTTCCCTTAGTCATATTTTTTTCCTACACTTGCATTAATCTTTCTTAGGTTGAATGAAACAAGTTTAATCATTTAATAACTAGTAGATAAGGTGTTAAGGTGTCACCATCCTAAAAGAGTGTATCATTTACTATTTTTATCACTTTATTTAATATTGGCGGTCACTCTCTATTGGTTGGATTTTCCACCTCCATCCTCTCCCTAGTTCTATATAAAGTCACTACCTAGCTTGTATTTGCATCGATTTTTTATTGCATAATTTTGTATCATGGAAGCTATTAATGCATTTATGTCATTCTGACATTGCATGTCTCTCAAATTTATTGGTTTGCATTTTTTATGTTTTTCAATTTATGTAGCTTAGAATTTCTCTCATAAAGTTCCTTGGATTATCAATATATTTTAGATTTCTTACACACCAACCCCTTGAGGGACTTCCAAGTGTTTCCACTTGGAATATTCCTCCTCAAGAGAAGCCTTCATGTTTCCTCATCCATAGTGAGCCATGGAGACTTTAACCACATAGCTAACCACCATAAAAAGATCCTAGAAGATGGGATGGAGTGATGACACATCATCCATCCTCCTATTCTACTTCTAGAATTTTTTCAATTTTAGTGAATGCTAATTTACGATGTTAAAAATTTTAGTCATAGTTTAAATTATGCATTCCAAAATGACCCCAATTGCTCGCTAGATCCATGACCAAGGGCTTTAGAAATAACAATTTATAAAGTGAAAAATGAAAAGTTATGACCACTTTGGAACCCTTAGAAAAATAAATATAAAATTAGCACTTAGGTTAAGAATTCATTCATCCACTTGATCCACACAAATTCTAATAGACATCAAGCATAACAATATTTTAATCCATTCCCTGTAAAACCAATTTTTTCCTCTTTCAAAAACAATATTTTAATCCACATATCAAATTACAAAAAAAATGCACATCACAAAAAGACCATAGTCCCTCCATATGGACTATAGTTAGGCATCATATGTTAATCACATTTATGCTTTCTAAGAGACCTTCAAATTTCCATTGGCCATGGAATTATTTGCACATTCAATTGTACCTATTAATATGTTCATCATATAGTTGAAGTAACTTGAAATGTGATCAACATAATATTAAATATTCATAGTTTGAATAGTGACTCAATTTCAATTTACTCATCAAAATACATATTATCAATAAAATTCTATTCCAAATCACATGTTCAACATTCTAATCCACCTAACATAGATATTTCCTTTCATAACAAAATAATCAAATAAATTAATCATTCTTAATCAAATAACATATATTTAAAATAAATCAAAGCATACCTAAGTTATGATATGAGAATCGAATCCAAAATAACCTAGACATTCATTTTCATTAAAATGTCTTTAGATAATTAAATCTTTTTGAATATTAAATGAATAACATACAATTAGTACAATTTAAAAGCATACTTTCATAATATAAGAATCAAATAGAAAATATCATAGCCAACTCCCAGTAGTATCATCATCATCATAAATAATTGATCTAAATCACTTTAATTCAACATCAATTTGATTTTATTAGCTAGCAACAATAAAACCCATCCAAGGAGAAAATAATAATAGCAGTCACACAAAAGTCTTAGTCTTACAAAACCAATAGAACAATAAACTCCATGCCATTAGCATGATTCTCTTTTCCCCATGGTTTGAGTGAATTATAATAGATTCATATAGTTATCTTTGATTATGGATTCTAAGTGTTAAAAAGGTGGAAAGATATGTGATGGTGACATATAGTATACTATTTTTAATTTTCTTTCACTTAAATTTATAATATTATTTACATACATTAATACACACATACACATCTGTGTGCATGTATGTATATAATATAATACTTTATATATATTAATATGTGTTTTAATGCATATACATTCAATAATTTAGATGTTTAAGTTATTATTTTTATAAATATTGAAGACATTGTAATATATACATATACATATATACACACATAAATATATACATATATATATATATATATGCATGCATACATACATATATATGTGTGGGTGATCCCACAATAGTGGTTTACACTTTTTGGCCTAACTGGACACTGATATTTTTTTTTTTAACACAATCTCCACATTCGGGCACCTATAGCGATTAAACCGTAAGGAATTTGAAGATGATATAAACTAGAGTCTTGTCACATTTTGTCTGTAGATTCTAAAAATATTTTTTCAATTTTTTGGAATCAGATTGCACTCTTTTCCATCTCCCACAAAAATTGGTTTTTCAAAAATAACATTTTTAAAAGTGGCCTTATAACGCATAACTTTTTTCCATGAAGGATAAAATTCCAATTCTTTCAAATTTAGATTTCTAACTCCGATATCTAGTGCTTCCACTTGGTTAGATAGTTTTTTATTGAATATTTTTTCTTTAATCAAGTTTCGAAGTCAATCAAATGACAATTCAGACATAGCGACCGTATAATGCATAACTTTCTTTGTATGTATCGAAATTCTTCTCTTTTTTGTTGGATCAAGGACTTCAATATCTGGTGCACTCATATTTTTAAATTTTTTTATAATCTTCTATTTTTCCACTTGTGCGAGCAGATATTTTTGTTTTAGATGAAAACCTATATTTAATAAAACTTAAAAATAGATAGATAATAAAACCAAAACATACTAAAATTATATTCATTGGATAGCTCGTTCTGAAGGCTACTCGATTCCAAGTTTGGTTTCTAAATATTCCCCCATTTTCATCCCCAACGAGCTTGGCGTAAAATTTTAGGTTTTTGTGTGAACAAATTAAAAAATTAGGGAAAAAGGGGGTTCGCTAGAACAGGGGGGTTCTAGAGAGGGGTTCTAGCGAACCAGGGTTCATTCGAACCCCCACTAATATGCATTTTTCCTTTGTTTTTTGGGCGGAAAATGTGGGCCCAATAGTTAATGGGTTCGCTCGAACCCTAGTTCGGTCGAACCCCTTTATGGTTCGGTCGAACATGTAGGTTCATGCGAACCCCTAAAACCAATTTTTTTTCCATGGGGTCATTTTTTCTCAATTTTCCTTCCTCCATCAAATTGTAAACCACTATTATGGCTTCACCCGTGTATGTATGTATATAATATAATACTTTATATATAACATGTGCATTCAATATTTTCTATTTTTAATTATTAGTATATATATATATATATATATATATTTTGAAGATTCACAATAATTTATACATGTACAAGATATAAAAGTCATTCAATTTTATTGTATATATTTATTTGAAAACACCTATCCATTTATGCACAAATGTTAGTCTAAATCAAAACAATAAAGTCTATTTACTCATATTGTCAATGCATAAGTTACAAGTTGATTTACACATTTATATTTTCATCTATATATTGTGAGAAAGTTTAAAACTATCAACAACTAAATAGATGGATGCATAGGTTTCAATTTCTTTTGCAATGACTTACTAGAAATAAGGAGGAATTAATATACATGCATTTTCTATTACAAAAAAAAAAAATTCTTTATTGTAAACTTGTCAAATAATACCAATCTACTTATTAACTTTAAGAGAATGTAAAATCTAACCTTAACCTTCTTTCCAACAAAAGACTTTCAAATAGGATAATTCAAATCATAGAAACACATAAAATCAAGGATACTCTTGCATCTTATTTATTTATCTTGGTAACATAATTTAAATAAGGGAAGGTTCATATAAATATATACTTTTATTAATATTATTACAAAGAGATTGGTATATCGAAACTATAAATAGATTTAAACATGAAACTTATATTTATATGTCTATTTATTATTTTCAACTCAACATAGATTTATATAGAAACTTTTACAACACATAATAATAAATTATACAATATTTTTTCTTTTTCTTTTTCTTTTTATCTAAAACCAACTCTATCTAGATGCATTACATATATTTGACAAGGAAGGGTTATCAATAGAAATATTACATATTATTTCAATAGTATTTAGATTGTAACGCCCTACCACGAAACCCCAAAGGACAACACAACTAACTAGAAATTATGACACAATTTTTTTTAAAAAGTGAATCAATGTATAGATCATACTAGCAATAACATAGAATGTAATCTACATGTACATTTTCACTGACTATGTCCTTTAGGGTATCATGACTGCATTACGAACACCTCAATTATCCAATCTAAACATACATCACAAAATAACTACAAGAGTTCAATATATATATATATATATATTTACATAGATACAACACCATTAAAGATCATATATTATGAACCAACCAACACTTTTACAACTTTCCATACATGGGATAGGTCATTACAGTATTTACAAGTTTACATAAAACTTTCCCTTATAACAATGGGAAGGACACATCAAATAAATGGTAAGATACAATTAAAATGATTACATTACATAACATCAATGCTAGCTTAAGTCTGGTATAAGATATGGAATCTCTGCAACAAGTACCACATCCATGCTCATGAACATCAACTGGGAACCCAATGGAGTGCATTGCATATTCCACCTGACCATGTGGAACCCTAAGGTCCACCCCCCATGCTAGGAGATGACAATAAGGACTCACTACACAAGCAATCAAGCAGACATGGGCTAACATGACTCCAACAACAAGAGTAAAAAATAAAACATAAAGAATAATCGCTTCCAGAGGTACAAGAACAACAAGGGGTATACAAACAAAGCATACAAGGTTGCTATAGGGAAGAGTGTCATCACATAGCTCGATATAGATTACCCGATGCGGATCTTCCTAGGTTCGCAACCCCCATCCTGGGTTACCCTGGCAACCTCAACCGATCCCCGACCCCCATTCTGACTCATGCGAGATCAACAAACCTTTCAAGTGGACAAGGCAGTTGATCTTGCCATTGCAGGCCTTCCCACTCATCTCAAGCCTAAATGAGCACTTGAGCCATGAGTGAGGTGTAAATTTATCTTGATTAATGTAAACTACCCAACCTCCTAATTCATTTTAAGTTATCACTGGATTAAAGAAACTCTCAATGAGTTACCCTGGCACCACTTTGGGGTCTCGACCCCCATTGAAAGCCACTCCCCCTACTAACAACAAAAGAGTCAACACGTCAAATGAGGTATAGCCAACTTGCACAAATTAGCAAAGCCATACAAACAAGCACATAAAGCGAGGCATGCACCTCCTCACACAAGATCTCCATAATAAAACAATTTCCACAGTGCAAGGCTAAAACCCACATAAACATGATCAAGTATAAGGACAATAGTTCACAAAGAACTCAACATGAAAACCAACAATAATTAAACTCTTTCCCAAATCATAACCACAAGTAAACAATGCAAGGCTACATACCCTAATGCACACAATCCAAGTATAAAGATCAATCACTTTCAAAATAACAAATCATGAAACCACCCACTTCTAGGTGAAACAACATAAAACTCATGCAAACACTCATGGGTTGATATGGGTTACCCAATGCGGATCTTCCTAGGTTCCCAGCCCCCATCATGGGTTACCCTGGCAACCTCACCTGATCATCGCCCCCCATACCAACTCATGCAAGTAAAAACCATACTCCCCTCTAACCTCTGGAAGATTACCATAACAATTTCGAACAAGAACTCCCTTATAGCACAAATCCCAAAATCAACTCAAACCAAAATCAACCTCAATAATCAAAAGTAAAATCAACCAACAGGGCATCCAAGGGAGACCTCAATTTTCTCCTCACATGATACCCGACCACTAATTACCTAACAAACTTACAATTTGGCTAATAAACAACTTTAACAAAATCAACAACCATTAATTAATACTCTAATTCTTTTATTTAATGAAACCTTTATCTAAAAGGATAAAGCAATATTTCCCACTTAAGACAATTACCAAAATCTCCCAATACCAAAATCAAATACAATTTTCCATACAAATGATCAAACAAACACGACTCCCATGAAAGACAATATTCCATATCTCATGATACTCCCTACTAAACCACTTTTACTTAATTAACCATTTACCCAGTAGCGTGTGAACTCAATAATCAATTACATGGTAAATTAACAATTTAACTATTAAACAAACATAAAGAAATCATCAATCGTTAATTAACCATAAGGATATTCTAATTCATATATCTAATAATTCCTTCAATTATTTAAATATAATAAATCACTTTTCCCTATTTAATTCTCCGATTTTTTTAACTAACATGATCAATAAGCATTTCCCAACTTAAATATAATCCTATTTACTTTATTAAATTCTAAATATTGAAAAAAATCATGTAAGTATTAATATCATACTCTCCAATTATTTAATTACCAATAAACATATATACATAGCAACCATGAATTCAACTATTAAGAGGATACACAAGAAATCAACATTCAAAGTTAATTACAAAAAAAATCTAATTTTCTCTTTTATCAAAACTCCCCATTAACACGCGCACACACACACATATATATATATATATATATAAAGAATGATAGTGTACTATATCCATTATAACAGATTATAAATAGCAGTATTTAAACTTTATATAAATATATACATACATCTTTTTAAAGACATTATTTCCATGATAACTATTGCACTCAAAAACCAATTACAACGTAATTTTACTATTCAATTAATGAATGTTTGTAAAGGAACTCCGCATTCAAAATATATAGCGAAGAAGGTAACCTAATTCAGTGATTTATTCCAATCCTTCAATTTATCAAATTATAATAATCAATTTTCTTTATTTAATCCCTAGTGCTCTTAACTAACACAATCGATTAATTTTCAAAACCAGAACATCCTATTGCCATAATAATACTTATATATTTATCTACATATATTTATATAATTAAATATAAATTGAACGCCAAATATAAACTTTCCCAACGAGTTTTAAATGAATGTAAGGTAAGCTATTGGTTTACTAAGGATAAAGTACTGCCATCAAATATCAACCAACATGTTTAAGGATCGAATTCCAGCTTACGGTAATTCAGCGAATGAAGCAAACGCCACATCGAATACCCACATTATTGAAAACTATTGAACGGGATTTAAAATACATTATCAACACAGCCACAGCTAAAAGATGCCGATAGAAGAGAATTCTGAAAGAAATACAAATCTAGCGATTCACAAATAATTAAAATCCAAGGATATGGCGACATAAAACTTTAGCGCCGCCTAATATAACTATAACATAAAGAAAATCGAACCAAAGAATCACAAATAATTAAAAGCCAAGGATTCCAAAAAGCTCACCTCTTGATGCGATGTTTACTGTAATTCCTGAACAGCATGAGTTGAATTTTCCTTCAAAAGCCCTCAATCAATTTTTCCCCAAATTTCCCCAATTCAAAATCCCCGAAAAAAATTAAATGAACATACTTATTCTTTAGACAATTTCTCACAAACCCCTATTTTCTTCTCAAAACAGTTATAAAAATACAACCATTCTATAGAAGAATTTCTTGAGACAAATTTCACTCCGAAATCTTAAAAAATCAAAGATGAAAAACCTCTTCAGAAATGATCATTATAAAAAAAAAATAGTGATTCGATTTTTGAAAACAAAAATCAAGCAATAATTACTTAATAAGACAAGTTTCTATTTTGCAACCAGTTCGGAGCTATGCATGGGCTCAAACACACTTTTTCTATCTTTTTATTTGTTTTTGCTTTCTCATCATTTATCTTGATTCCGAATTAATACTAATTTTAATATTTTATTTTCTTTTAATATTTCCTCACAATTTAAATTTATTAATTAAAACTTTAATATTAAACAATAATTTATTTAATAACAAACTATTTAAATTCTATAGCAAACAACAACTTTAATAAACAATTAATTTTAACACTACGTATCAAAAAACTCACCCATACAAACTTAATCAACATCAAGAAAGGGTCAAACATGGAGGGGTACTACATACATTTTAAAATAAATGATTTATAAAACTTCCTTAAAGTATTTCGCATAACACATGTATCATAACATAATTGTAAGCCATGAGATAAAACACTATGCTCAACTCATCATAGGACAAAGATTTTCACTCCAAGGAAAATGTGCTCCAAATGAATCTTCCAAATCTATACAAATTATAACATAAAAATCTTATACATGGACCGATGTGAAGCCCATCTCCCAGCCATAGGATTACTCACAAACAACCCTCGATCTAGGAGGTCCCTTGGATTATCTAAGTTACATGCTCATATCACACAAAAATTCATAGATCACCATTGTTATTTCAAACAAAATATTACAATACAATTCCCATTTAACTAAGGTATTCACATTATCTAAATCCTCTTCAAGATTCAAAATAGGAAGAGATGAAGAGACAACCTCCCTCCCCATCACAACCCAAATCAATAGAAAACTACACACAATCAACCAACTAATTAAATCACAAAACATAAAACACAACACTTATTTTCTTATTTTAACATTACACAATTTACACAAACATTCAACTATTGAGATCACAAAAAAAATTAACATAACCTCAAAGAAACAAGAAGATAATAGAACAAGTATTTCAAGAAATTAAGAGCCTACCTCTCTACGAACCTAAGAGATAGGTGGGGAATTGGTGAAGCTTTCTTCCACAAGAATTTTCACATGATATCCTTCACTCAATATTATCTTCTTTCAATCCCTCTTTCCTTTATTTCTTCATTTTCAAGAAAGATAAAAAAAAATTAATCAAAAAGTCCTTTACAACTTCATAGGAAAAGAATAAATAGAAATACTAGCCTCTCCATTTTCGAATGTGACTAACCTCTCCATTTTTGAATGTGAAGGTGAGACTTCTCACCTCCACATCCATCCTCATGACCAACCTTATCTCCTTTTCTCACACATGTGTGAGAAACCTCTTAGGACACTTAACCCACCCTAACAAGATGCCAGAAGATGGGATGAAGTGATGAAACATCACCCCTCCTCCTATTCTACTCCTAGAATTTTTTCACTTTTAGTGAATGCTAATTTTAGGAGGTTAAAATTTTTAGTTAAAGTTTAAACTATACATTCCAAAATGATTCCAACCCCTAGACCCATGACCTAGAGCTTTACAAATAACAAAATATAGTGAAAAATGTCAAGTTATGACCACTTTTGGACCCTTAAAAAGATAAATCCAAAATTATCACTTAGGTTAACAATTCATTCATCTACTTTACCCACAAAAATTCTAATACACATCAAGCATAACAAAATTTTAATCCAAATATCAAATTAAAAAAAAAAAATACACATCACAAAAAGACCATTGTCCCTCCATATGAACTATAATTAGGAATCATAGGTTAATCACTTTCAGGGTTTCCAAGAGACCTTCAAGTTTCTATTGGGCATAAAATTATATGCACACTCAATTGTACCCATTAATATGTTTATCATATAGCTGAAGCAACTTGAAATGTGATCAACATAATATTAAATATTCATAGTATGAATAGTAATTCAATTTCAATTTACTCATCAAAATGCATATTATCAATAAAATTATATTTCAAATCATATGTCTAACATTCTAATCCACCTAACATATATATTTCATTTCATAATAAAACAAGCAGATAAATAAATCTTTCATAATCAACTAACATATATTTAATATAATTCAAAGCACACCTTTATGATATGATAATCAAATGTATATAACCTCAATATTCCTTTTCATTATAATACCTCTAAATAGTTGAATATTTTTCAATATTAAATGAATAACATACAATTAATATAATTTAAAGCATGCCTTCATAAAATAAGAATCAAACAAAAACTAACATAGCCAACTCCTAGTAGTACCATCATCTTCATATGTAGTTGATCTAAATCACTTTAATCCAACATCAATTTGATTTAATCAACTAACAACAATGAAACCCATCAAAGGAGAAAGGAATAACAATAGTCACACGAAAGGTTGGGCCTTAAAAAACCAATAGGAAATAATAAATTTCATGCCATCATCAAGATTCTCTTTTGTTAGTGTAAAAGATTCCTTTTTACTCTCACTTAAGCTTACTTGGTATGTTTTTATCTAGTTGCATTTATTTATTTAAATAATTAGTTTATTAGCTATTTACTTTATTTTCTCTAAATGTGGATAAGCTTTCTTAGATAAGCTTTCCTTCTTAGATAAACTTTCCTACTTTATTGGATAAACTTTCTTAGATGAGCTTTCTTGCTTTATTGGATAAGTTTTTTTGCTTTATTGCATAGGTTAACTCTAATTTAACCCCATGCTTTATGTCAGATCCTTGGTTACCTCATGCATTGCCTTGCTCTATATAAAACAATGTGTCTTTGTATATTTGACATAATACTCTCAATTGTTATATAGAATATAGTTTATTTTAGCATATTGTTTTTCTTTTATGCTTTCCTAATATTTATTGTATCTTGGGTTTTTTAATAGTAAATCTTGCATGATATATGAGCCTTCATGATTAATAGGATTGCTTTTTAGAAACATTGAGTGTAAATCTCTTATTTTTTGGTAGCAAAAGAGTATGCTCTTCTCTTGCATCCTCAAATGATCTGGAGAATAAAAAATATATGAAAAAATACCAAATTTCAAGGGTTTAACATATATATTTTTAGTTACATGTATGTTTTGTAGCCTTCTAGATCAAATCTAGACTCACCATCGTCTTTATAGCAATTGAGAAAGTTAGAACAACCTCTCATTTTGCCAAATTAATATTTGTTTTTTTAGTTGCATGTGTGTTGCATGCATGTTTTGCAGACTCCTAGATTGAATCTAGACTCACCATCGTGTTCATAGCAGGTGAGAAAGTCAAAGCAACCTCTCGTTTCGACAAAATCAGACATCAAAGGCAAGATTGATTGAGGCATAAATCAAGAATCTTTTGAGCATACCAACATACTACTAAAAATTAGGGAATTTTGAGGCAAACCAAACTATGCCATTACGTGCGGAGGGCCCAAAACCCCCTATTTTCATATAAAATTAGTCAATTTTTGACAACTTTAACCCCGGTTAATTTTTTCGCTAGATGATGTCATGCTAATATTAGCACCTGCATGCCTAACTGGGAAATTTTTTTTCTAGAGGCAATATATTTTCACCAAAACATTATATTTTCATGTTTGAATAGGCATTGGAAATCTAGTTCAAAGTACTTTGTTGTGGTAGAGAATTTTTTTATAGATTTTGTTATTTACTTCTTATGTTTGTTAGTCAAAGCCAAATATTCCTCTCTTTTTATTGTTGATACATAACTTGCATTGATGAGCTCCATTTTTCGAGTTCCAATAGGCATTGGAAAGGTATTGCAATGCTCTACACAATCATCCATGTAGATTTTCTAGATTTTGTACCAAAAGTAAAAAAATTCAAACATATGTATTTTTGTACTTTGGCTTATAATTTGGCATAACTGTAAGGTTTGGTGATCTTCTTTGTATAAGAGGGATACATTTGGTGTCCTAAACTATATTTTGACAATAATCATTGCATTGTAAACATACTACTCATAAAGTTCCAATATTTTGAAGGTGACTTTCTATGAAGGCAATTATGAAGCAAGATGTGAACAGATCCATCATTGCATGCCAATCTTTTTTTAGCATGCTTTGTGTTTGCATTCTCTCATTAATTTTTTCATGCCTTATAATTTTTCCCTTTTATTTTTGTTCTTGTTAGTGAAAATCAAGTATTGCATGATTAAGTTCCAAAATCAAGGGAAATTTTGGAGGGTATCTTAATTTTTATCCACTTCAAAGAACATCTCTGCAAAGGAAAATCTTATGTATTTAGAAGATCGACTTCTATATCCGGAGATTAGGTACCTGTATATTCAACCCAATATAGTTGAGCAATGCAAACTATGTACCAATGTATAATTTTAAGCATTCAAGAGTATCTTGGTGATACTTGTGCAGTGGTTTCTTTGACTCTGATCTTAATCCTGTTGTAGTGTAGGATTTATGAGCAACTCTTTATCAGCAGTTGTAGCTTATGTTTTCTGAGTTTGAAATAATTGATTAGGATTTTTGTTCCCAATGGTTTTTCTCATTTCTCTTCTATTTTTAATTGGGTACCTGATCATTCCTTGTTTTCAGGACCCATCTTTGTAGCTTTTGTAGGCTTTTTCTCCTAAGTTGCACTTAAAGGGGGGTGTAAGTGTACAAGATTCATTTTTTACACTCATTTAAGCTTACTTAGTATATTTTTATCTACTTGCATTTAATTAATTAATTAATTTATTTATTACCTATTTACTTTATTTTCTCTAGATTTGGATAAGCTTTCTTATATAAGCTTTCTTGCTTTACTAGATAAGCTTTCTTAGATAAACTTTCCTTCTTAGATAAGATTTCCTACTTTATTGGATAAGCTTTCTTAGATAAACTTTCCTTCTTAGATAAGCTTTCATGTTTTATTGCATAGGCTAACTCTAGTTGAACTTCATGCTTTAGGTGAGATCTTGGGTTACCTCATACATTGCATTGATCTATATAAAACAATGGCTCTTTGTATATTTGATATAGGTACTCTCATTTGCTATATAAAATATATTTATTCTAGCATATTATTTTTCTTTCATGCTTTCTTAATCTTTCATTGTATCTTGGGTTTAAACAATAGATATTACATGTTTTCCCCATGATTTGAGTGAATTATAATATTTTCATATTGTATACACCTAAAAATGGTCTGGAGAATATAATTAACTAAATACCAATTATTTGATTAATTAACCTTAATTTCCTCTACTATTGAATAAATAAAAATATTTATTTATATAGTTCATTATTATTTCTTCTATTTTTATCATATTATTTCCTCTTAATTAAATAAACAAATTTAAATACTTTGTTTTATTTAATTATTATCATTATTATTTCTTCTATATTTATTCATTTATTCTATCTTAATTAAATAAGCAACTTCAATAGTTTGTATTATTTAATTATCTAATCATGTTTCCTCTTAATTAAATAAATATATCCTAAAGTGTTTATTTAATTATCATATCCTTTTTTATTAAATAAGCAAATGTCAAATATTTGTTTCATTTAATTAAATATCTTCTTTTTGCTAAAATTGAATAAATCCAAAAATTCAAAATGAAGGCATAAATGTAATTTCCTTTATTCACTCACCAATAAAATTAGATATTTCATATCTAATCAATTCAATTGGTATTCACAGACAAATTTGGAGACAAACTTGCAGGCAATCCTCTTCAATCTCCTTCATCTGATTATTCCTATCATCTAGCCAAATGTTTTCATGGGGAGGAACCATTCCCATGATCAGCTCAAGGTTCTTCATCTCTCACCATTCAATCCTCTAGATCAAATCCAAGCCTTTGTTGTGCTGCCCCTTTGCAAATGTGTTGTCGTAAATCTATATATACAGCCTTCTAAAGTAGGAAAAGGATCCCAACTTTGTGTAAACTTATTCTGCAGGAATAGCAATCAATCAATCAAGCATTTTAGCAATAGCAATACCATTTAGCAATAGCAATCATAGCATCAATAGAATCAATATCATGGTTGCATCGTAGATTACTATAGCTTCCTTTTATCATATTCATGTCAGCATAGATTACAGTAGCTTCATCTTATCATTTAGAAATCATCATACAGGATTAGATTATTGCATTTAGCAGCATCTCATTCTCTAGATTGGCTTTTTAACAGTCACAATGCTTACAAAATCTGAGAGCCCCGTGACTTAATAAATCTTTAGAGATAGAGAACAATATGATGCTTTCAATAGATTTGTGCTTTTAAATTAGTTTAATTGCTTTGGAATCTTTGATATAATGTCTTATTAAGAATTTTTTTTCAATTACTTATTCCACACTTACATTTTGGTGCCCACCGTGGGGCACAAACCCCATTTTTAAACTTTTTTTTTAAAAAGTGTTCGTACAGGATTATGGCGTGTTTTCTTTTAGCATGATCAAGGGATTTTACATTGCATTTGACAAAAAATTTGGCACTTCTAACTATTTTAGCACATCTGACAAAAACTATAGCACTTTTGCAGACTATTTTAGCGCATCGACCAGAAGCTCCCAGCACGGTTGACTGTTATAGGGTGAAATCTGTTTTAGCGCATGTGACAAATTCTATAGTGCTTCCAAAAAATTCTACAATGCTTATGACAAATTCTGCAGCACTTCCAACAATTTTTGTAGTGCATCTGATCAATTAAGTGGGGCTTGTGACCTTTGTTATAGTGCATCTGCAACTTGTTATCTGGATCCAATGAGACCGCGACTAGAAATTTCATTTTTAACATTTGGACTAAAATGAACCAATCCTAGGGTAGTCATTTGGATTAAAATATTTCAATCCTAGGGTAGTCATCACACATTTCTAACTCGGTTAAAATAAACACCATTTCTTTTTATGAAGCAATATATTCACGTAGATAGCAAATTGTCATTTGGCCTTTAAAAATTGAACATTTTCTACTGTGATTGTGTAGTAATAGGCCTATGCTCTCCCTTTAACTGGGTGATCAAAATGCAAGAATCATGCTTTAATTTCATGCAATTTACACTTTGTTAAATCCTTTAGAAGGCCTGTTGTAGTGGGAAAAAGTACTCACCTGACGAGAACGACTTGAGTTGGAATAAACCAAAGCCAGGTTTTCCAACCCACTATAAAATAAAAGTGAATCTGGGGAAACCCACATTTATCGAAAGTGTGCAAGATAACCATCCCCAAAATATTTTTTCTAAAGATTGGGAGGTCTCCTAAGGGAGTTTATCATTTGCCACTCTGAACATAAACCCTATCTACGAACCATAGTGTAGAATCTAGCTTGTCAGTTTTCAAACATTGTAATACTCAACAGTGCAAGGGGAGGGAAGAATCTACCCCCAAGATACTCACCATATAATTTCCAAGGACTGTTTGCTCAAGGGATCGAGAATTCTAACTTTGAGTACGCACCTGGAAAAGACAAAAACATGGGTGCCCTCTAGGGGGTGGCACGGCTGTGTAAGTTGACATAATTTTAAGATGTGGGTTGTTTGAGTATAACGATGACCTTTTGAACTTAAGAGTGAGTCTGCCTGAAGTGTATTCTTTGTCAAAAACCTATGGAAATCAAGAAGGATCATGTTTGATTCTTGAACATACACTTATTTTTTAGATTCTAGGACTTAAAAACAACTATTTTACAATTGCTTGTTGTGTTTTCAAATCATTAAATCAAATAAAGATCATCCAGAAGAACACAAAAAGTTTGACAAGTCAACCTATGAAAACTTATGATTAGGGATTGGAAATCCACAAACTTTGTCAAGAAACCAAATAAGCAACTTAGTTACAAGAAAATTTTGGAAAGAAGAATTTTTTTATATCAAAGTAGGAAAGTCTTGCTTCAACGTAAAACTTTCATCCATAGGTTTCACGATTTTGCTAGAGGATATACTGATGATTTTTCCTTAGAGCCTTTATATTCACAAGCTTATTTCCAACGAAGAGCTCTTTCACAAAAGCATAATCATTGTCAACCCATTCATCAGTCTTTTATCTCACAACCAACAATAGAATATTCCAACAAGCCAAATCAATTCATACAATAGAGGAAACATTGGGAAACATTAGGCTTGTCATCAAAAACAAAGATTTACCAGCAAAAGATATCCTATCAAAATACCAAAGGTCCAAAAAATTGCACCAAAAAAAAAAATCAGTCTCTTCACAAAGAAGAAAATTAGACAACACTGTGGAGTCCCAAAATAGCGCTTACACTGTCTGTTTTAGCACATCCACGTTGTCTTTTAGTGTATCCACAATTCAAATAGTGCATTTGCAATCTATTTTAGCTCTTTTGATAACTTCTCTAGCGCATATGTCGATTGTCACTAAAATTTACTAGCGTTAGACAGTACTAATAATTTAGCACTTACATAGTTTGTTTTAGCACATCCATGTTGTCTTTTGGCGCATCCACAGTTCAAAGAGTGCATCTGCAATCTGTTTTAACGCATCTGACAAATCTTATAGCACTTTTGCAAATTGTAACTAAAACTTTCCAATATCTGGAACTTTACCAGTATAATAGCGCATCCACGATTTGTTTTAGCGCATCTCCCCTATTTCACAACACTTTTACCATATCTTTTAGTGCATAGGAAGTCTATTTTAGTGCTTCTTCCCTCTGTAATAGCGCATCCATAGAATAGAAAAATAGAGAGCTTGTAGAAACATCTGTTAGACTATTGACATCAGAAACTCAGGTTTTTACCAAACAAAAACATTTTTCATAGGCCAAACAGTGTCTTAAACCTAAAACAAATAAGATCCTACAAGTCAAAATTCTTTTCAAATTAAACCTAGATCTTACAACTTTAAATTGTCCAATTATCAAACACAAATCTTGGTTATTAGGTTAAGTTTCATCATCAGAATTCTTTACATCCTACAATCACGAAACAAAACATAATAAGAAGATTCTTAACTTGGTCTCATCAATAGAATATATCATTCTATTTGACTTTCTTAAAATCCAATTGACACTCATCCAAACACAGAAGATCAAAAGTTTAGTAAGAATAGCAAATACTTGTATGCCAATTTTGACAAGGTTACAAAGACAAAAACTTAGGGAAAAGGAAATTGAAACATCAAACATTATGGCTGAAGAAAATCTATTTCACAGATTCCACCATAATGATGGAAATGAAATAACCCAAGAGGATGTACAAACAGCACAACATGATCCAAATTTCCACAAAGTCATGGAAAAGGTTTTAGAATAGGATATGGAAAAATATCTTATGATGCTCGCTAAGCTAGGTGCCAACCTTCCAAAAGACTTTGACGTCAATAGACTGAAAGAAACACCTAGAGTAGTAGAAACTGAATCCCACAACATGAAAAACATAGATCAAGTGGTTGCCTTAACATGTCATTTTGCAAAACTTGCAACAACAACTACAAGATATGCAAAAGGGAACCACAAAGAGGTACTCATTACAGGACATTTGTCCTTACCCTTTTCATCCAAGTGTAGACATGATACCATTTCCAAGACATTATGAATTCTTGAAATACGACAAGTACAATGGTAAAACAGATCCAATTGATCATGTGAGGGAATTTAGAACCATGAGTTTAGAGTTTGCACAAGAAGACACTTATCTTATGAGGTTATTTCCAAGGAGCTTATGAGGTCACTATATGGAATGGTTCTCCAAATTACAACCAGGGATTTAATCCTTTGAAGAACTAGTCAATAGATTTATCTCACAATTCTCCTTCAATATTCAATGTGAAGTAACCATAAAGGACCCTTACAACATGAAACAAAAAAAGGGTGAGACATTCCTATTATTTCTACAATGTTGGTGAAAGTTATTTGCTAGATATCCTCGTTCTATACCTAAAGAGGAAAAGATGGAATTATTTATTGACAACTTAACTGATGACATGAGCTATAGGCTTGAACTGCAATGTCCCCTGACATTTGAAAAAGTGATTGAGAATGGACTTAAAATTGAAGAAGCCTTGGTTAAAAGAGGAGTGATTAAACATTACAATGAAGGACCAAACAACACTAATTCCTCAAATCACTATGGCAACAATGATAAACCTAAATTTTGGCAAAAAAATATAAATACTAGAAACAATGATGCTACAACTGACACACAAAATGTGAAACCAGTATTCAATTTAATGACAATGACTGTAAAGAATAATCAAAATGAAAACCAGAACATCAATCAAGGAACCACTCAAAATACAAACAATGGAGAATCTCAAAAACCATCATATCAAAGACAATCTAATCGACGAAGATTTACACCATTAGGACAAACATTGGAATCAACAATGAGAGCTTGTTGCAAATAGACTTATTACCCTACTAGAAGTGAGAAATTGGGAGCCAAAAGTAAAACCATCTTGGTGGAATGATGTTGACTATTGTAACTTTCATAAAAATAAAGGACATAAAACAAATGATTGTATGCAATTAAAGCATCTAATACAATATTTGATTGACAGCAAGAAGGTATTTGTCGGAGGACCTCAAACAAACAACAATCACAGTGCGTTTACAAATCCTTTACCCAATTATGAAAAAGGAGAGTCTTCTTCAAATAATAAAGGAAAAAGTGTAAACTACATTTATGACAACACCATTCATTGCATTTCTGAGGTTGAGGAAAATAATGTCATTGATAATCAAATAGATAGCATTAGAATCCATGACATCACATCCCTGAACATGATCCCAGACATAAACACATTCGATAACCAAATCAATGTCATAAAAATCAAGGAAAGACAAGACTATGAACCAGTCAATGTAACGATGAGGGGGTGATCCAAAGTGATACTAAAAGGAGTTGCACCTAAAATCACTACTCCCCCTCCAAATCAATATAGCATAGTCAATCAACTATAGAAGATACTAGCATAGATATCCATACTGGAACTCCTTAAAATTTTACCATCACATAAGGAGGTTTTAGAACAGGCCCTTGTGGCCACAACAGTACCCAATAATCTGGATGTCTGTCAATTTCAAGCTATGGTGGGACATTTGACCATGCCTCATTGTCTGTCATTTTCTGAACAAGATGATGTCACTTAATCATCCACACAATGTGGCCCTTCATATAGAAGCTTTAGTCCATAAACACCATGTCAAACATGTCTTAATAGATGGTGGAGTTGGATTAAACATTTGTACTTTAAAACTAATTCATGCACTAGGTTATTCAGACAATGCTATTGATGCAAGAAGAAAGATCACAATAAAATCCTATGATGAAGAAGAGAGATCTTCCAAGGGGTTGATTGTGTTACCAATTCAAGTGGGACCAATTGTCAAGAATGTAGTTTTCCAAGTGTTATATAAGGAGCTAACATATAATATACTCTTGGGACGTCCATGGATTCATGAAATGTAGGCATTTCCTTTGACCTATCATCAGTGTTTAAAGTTTCTAGTCAATGGATAGGAAGTCACTATATCAACTGATAACAATAATCCCCAAACTTATAACATGATTAAAGAAACTCAAGACAATTTGGTCCCCCATAAAAGAGAAGCAAACACCTCTAGTTCATCCAGTGGTGAAAAGCAACTAAATTTTATATCCAAATGGGTTGAGAAAAAGGACTAGTTAAAGGAAACAACTATTGTTGATCCCACATCATCAAGCAATGAAGCTCAACTGGATTCTCTATCATAGCAATTCAAAAACAAGATCCAGTTGAAAGACAAGGGCATGGGAGAGTATTCCCTTGAGCAATCTTTATGTCTTTCACAATTGTTGCCATCACCAAGAACATATGGACAACCATCAACCTCGACACAACCATCATCGACACCTACCACAACTTTAAATAATAGATTTGTAAAGATAGGTACTCTAGAAGAAGAATCTAATGACAAGGCCATTCTCAATTGGCTCTATAAAGATGAGGAAGCCTCTACATCAACAAATATCAACATTAAAACAAATCAATATGGAAAAGGAAAGGCTATCTTAGAGAAAATGGGATATGAAGGACAAGGACCCATAGGCAATAGGAAAGAAGGCATTGTAGAACCCATTCAACCTCTCACACTACAACCAAAAAACAAAACAAAACTGGGTTATACACGAGAAACAAAAGAAAACACTCATAGAGTTGTAGAAAGAATCCTTCAAATACGAGATAGTTCTGAGATAGATTCTAATGAATATGAGTGGCACTCTTTATCAGAAACATCATTCAGGGACATACAAATTGACCTTATAAAAGAGTATGCACCTAAACGTGAGGAGGGACAAAGCTCGGGGACTAGACCCCTTGTATCTGGATCACAAAATATCGATGACTCAAGTGAGGATGAACAGATATCAAGTGAGATAGATGACTTGGAGGAGAATACTATCATAGACCTTGACATTATGACTGAAAATTTTGACAACATTTCCATCAGAACCTTTACTGCCATTGACCTTAACCAATTCGATGACTTCTTACCATTAATGCATCCTGAACTTATCGACTGGGAACCAATTGAACCTATCAGTATCCCTATCTTTGAGAATGATGATGCTATCATAAATTTCCTTTATTGTGACAAACTTGACACAAGTACAAATCGTAAATCTCATAACGGCACTCTGGGTCAAGAGGGTGTCAAATCTTTTAGTTACAAAATTGAAAACAGGAGCAATAGATCTAATGGTAAAAATCATTCAATGGCAACATTAGATCTTTAAAAAGTAAAAATAAAGAACGTATCTGATGGTGAAAACCTCTCTGAGGCATCGAAGGATGGAAGATTTGACACCCTTCCAGAACATTTTCATGAAAGGTCATCAGTGTTGGTGGAACCTACATAGTCAATCAATATTGGCACAACAAAAAAGAAAAAAATGCTACATCTGGCAACATCAATGACAGAACAGGAAAAGATAAAATTCGTCAAGTTCTTTGAAGAGCAACATATCAACTTTTCTTGGTCTTACTCTGATATACCAGGGCTAGATCCAGATCTTCTAATGCATCATCTATCATTACCATCCAGAATCAAACCAATCAAACAAAAACTACGAAAATGCATCCTCACATCGTATTGATGGTAAAAGCTGAGCTAAAAAAGTTGTTGGATGCAAGGTTCATTAGATCCATCGATTATGCTGAGTGGATTTCAAATATTGTACCTATATCTAAACCAAACAACAGTATCATAATATGCACAGATTTCAAAGATCTAAATAAGGCATGTCCAAAGGATGATTTTCCTTTACCAAATATTGACATTATTGTCGATTTAACAGCAGGACATGCCATGTTGTCGCTAATGGATGGCTTCTCAAGATATAACCAAATCAAGATGACACCCAAAGATTAGGAGAAGACAACATTCACTTGTCCTTGGGGCACATTCTATTGGAATTTCATGCCCTTTGGGTTGAAAAATGCAAGTGCAACATATCAGCGTGCAATGACAACTATTTTCCATGACATGATGCATACTTTTATGGAAGATTATGTTGATGATATATTAGAAAAATCATACACTATGGAAGGACATCTAGAGATTATGGGAAAAATCTTTACCAGGCTGGAAAAATTCAATGTTAGATTGAATCCAAAAAAGTGTGTGTTTTGGGCTACATCGACAAAACTCCTCAAATACATAATTTCAGAAAAAGGAATAGAAGTGGATCTGGCTAAAGTTAAAGCAATAATGGAAATGTTGCCGCCCAAGAATATCAGTCAACTACGGTCTCTATAGGGAAAGTTACAATCAATCGGGAGATTTATCTCCCAATTGGCAGATAAAAGTCATCCATTCAATCATCTACTACACAAGAATGTCTCTTTCAAGTGGGATGAAGGATGTGAAACAACTTTTACTCAAATAAAGCAATATCTGATGTCACCTCCTATACTCATGCCAACTACAGAAGAGAGACCATTGTTATTATACATAGCAACAACATATATTTCTTTAGGAGCTCTCTTAGCACAATATCTTGAAGGAAGGGAACAAGCTATATACTATATCAGCAGGACTCTTAATGGTTATGAAATAAACTATACCTTCATCGAGAAATCATGTTTGGCAATGGTATTTTCTACCCAACAATTGAGGCATTACATGTTGACCCACACGGTTAAGCTCATTGCAAAGATTGATTTGTTAAAATACTTCCTTAGCAAGGCTGCTCTAATAGGGAGATTAGCCAAATGGGTCATAATCTTAAGTGAATTTGATATACATTATGTGGATAGGAAAGCCATCAAAGGTCAAGTGATTCCTGAGCAATTAGCTGAAGCTCCATTATTTGATGATCGTCTAATGAACATTGAGTTTCCTGATGCAGACATTCTAACGGTGACACCACAACCATGGAGGCTCTATTTTGATGGGTCATACACACAACGTGGGTCTGGTGTGGGCATCCTTTTTGTCACACCTCAAGGACATACAATTCCAAGGTCTTATAGACTCATTTTTTCTCACACAAATAATGTAGTTGAGTATGAGGCTTTGATAATTGGTATCAAAATGGTGGTTGAATGGAATATCAGAGAACTGCAAGTATATGGTGATAGAAAAAATTGGGGTAAAGAATAAGGAAGGATTTTAGCTCAGTCTAAGAGTGTCAACCCAGGGATCGTAGCTTGCGAGAAGTGTTATGGCAGTATACCTGAAGGGAGGAAAGCAGTGAATCAAGTGGGGATGAAATGCAGCTAGAACACACAAAAAATTCTTAAATGAAAATCTTATTTTGTCTTACTATCATAATTGTGCCAAGAATTGTGGCAGGCATTGTCACCACCTACAATAGTAGTAGTAGCAATTCCCTATATAAATTACATATTGCAAGATTGTTTTTAAATCATTTTAACCACTAAATCATATCCTGAAAGGATATCAATAAATGATTTAACAATCTCATTAATGACAAATAATGTTTAATTAAATTGCAACCATAATAAAATAATAATCACGCTTACTCACAAATTAAAACAAAACACTATGCTACAGAAAAAGAATACAAATTACTGTAACTACGAAAATAAAAAGCCACCAGACACCCCAAGAAGTGGGCCCCCTCCTTAGTTCGTCAGGTGGTAAGAAGAAAGTGTTGGTTACACTGGACTGATCAATAGAACATTCTTTTATTTCTTAGGAAAAATACATCATTTTGTGCATAGAAATTTGTACACAATAATCTTCTCTCACCCAAGTCTACGTACAATAATATATCTACCTTTACACTATGTGCATATATATATATATGCTATTTGATAACAAATAAATACATAAAATAATATGTTTGTTGTGGTTTGTGGCCAACAAACTAGAAGGAAACAAATAATACAAGATGCTAACAATAGATTAAAACAGACTCGTTATAACTGAAGGCAAGAATAGAGGACGTGAATCTTTGCAGATTTTTCTCCAACTATCTAGCAACAAATCTCTTAGCATGGGTTTCCTCTTCATAGCTGGCAGTTGCATCTCCACTTGGAAATAACCATGATTTCTTGTGCTTATTCAAATTTGGCACTAAAAGAGGTAACCAATGCCATCTTGGAGATTGACATCACCTTTGAAAAGATAACAGAAATAAATTGTTGATCACAAAGTAATACACAGAAGTTCCTGACCAGAAAATAATAGGAAGGCATGTTGCATAAAAAGTGATAGGAATTTCTTCTAATCAACATGCTACAAGTTGTATTTCTCAAGTTTGAAAATCATAATGCTTATTAGTAAAGTCATCCAATCATTAATTTCCATATTTTATCCAAAACTCTATTAAATAAAACTTATACATATTTAATCATATGCAACATAAAATGGGGAAATAGTATGATATGGAATGAAAATGGAATGTGGAAGTGGGTGTGAAGGTATATGAAATATGCTAAAATATGGCATAAAATGGGACATAATTGGCTCTCATCATATGGTGATTCACAA
>VDFB02292527.1:38445353-38462598 GCA_007258455.2 Sequoia sempervirens | reverse complement strand
TTTCTATACTTTCTCTTCTTTTTGTCACTCTTAGCAATGTTTTGGGATGCATTTTTAAAACTTCACTAATATTGCTTACCATTCTTTTATTCACATTTGCTTTATTAATTATAGCAGTTGTTATAGCTCTTCTTGCTACGTTTTTATCTTTAGATTGACTATTTTTCCCAATAGATTGAATGGCACTAGCAACAGTAGACATAGCATGTTTTAATAATTGATCTTTTCTTTTTGGTTTAACATAAAAGCCTAACCTTTTCATTACTTTCCTCATTTTTTGCATTCTCATCAATTGCATCATTAGTTGACATTGAAATGCAATTTTTTCACGATAAAAGAATTCGGTGTATATTCTATTCGCATGTGTTCTTATTTGCCTCCAAGAAATTTGATCAGGAAGATTATCTAAAACACTTCAGTTTAAAAAAATGTATTTTCATTAAATTCAACATCACATTCTAGATTTTCATCTTCATTTTCATCAACAAAAGCAGTTTTCATTTTCATTTCATTTCATCAACAAAAGCGGTTTTCATTTTCATTTTCATCTTCATTTTCATTAACAAAGCGGTTCTCATTTTCATTTTCATCAACAAAACGGTTTTCATTTTCATTTTCATTTTCATCAAAAATATAGGTTTTGTTTTCATTTTCAAGAAAATGATCATTTTGATTTTCATTTGCAATAAAAGATTTTTCTTTTTTGTTTTCAACAAATTCTATAAAAGTTTCATCTCTTTGAATATAGTCAATGTCAACATCATTATATCCAGCATCTTGTAAATCTTCTACAAACAAATTTACCATTTTACTAACATGTGGATTTGAAGACGTACCTGGATTTGTGTATATTGAAACATTCTCCATAGCATTCAAAGAGGGATTTGAAGACAAAGTAGGACTTGTTTGTATAATCATATTCTTCTCCAAATTGACTCCTTGAAAATTAGCTTCATCTACAACTATGGTATCTTCAATGTTTTCATCTTCAATAGTTGTTGAATTGGTTGCTCCACCATCGTTCATTGATTTTATTCTCATTCTTCTTTCTCTTTCTCTTTGTCTCTTTTCTTTATTGCTTCAACTTCTTGAGGAGTCAATGTCTTTCTTCTCTTATTGCAGAAATTTATCTCCCATAATTATAAAATTCTCAAGCACAAATGAATGTTAATAGTGAAATACTTCCAAAATATTGAATCAAATTAGAAGTTGAATACCTATTAGGAAAAATTATTCCTCTTGTGTTCCTCAAAACAAATAGAAAACTACCACAATTCCACTTTAAAAATTGTTTTCTTCATGCTTCCTTTGAAAAATTCAATCCATATTGCAAATTTCACTTCAAAAATGGTGTAGATGATGCTCCCTTTGATAAAATCAACAAAAAATCAAATTAACCACCTGTAAATACAATAACTTATGAAAAATAATTGATTTTTAGTGCTCTCGACGTACATGTGAAGATGCAAAGTTGCGGACTTGAGTAATTGTGCACAGTATTTTTAAATAATATAAACGGGATCCGCTCTATAATCAGGATCCGTTCACTAGAATCGAGTGTGGGAGCCGTTTAAAGGCGGGATCCCGTCTTATAAATGGGATCCCATTACCTCTACAACGGTCGAAATAGAAACGGGATCCCAATTATAGCACGGGATCCCGTTTATTATTAAACGGGATCCCGTTTTATAATCGGGATCCCGTTTTTTTAAATTTGAATTTTGTTTTGCATTGTGGGCGGGTTTTTGCCAAGGTTTTCGGTTCGGGAAAAGCTTTGGAAGTCCGAACCTAAGCCTTCAACCTGGTTTGACTTGCAAATTGAAGGCTCTAACAATGTCAAAGAAAAATATCGACTTTGGACATATGGCTGACGACCTTTTTTCAAAAATTTCTGACGAAATTAAAACCCATTTTAGATCAAACAATGCAGATTCTAAATATGTAATTTGTTTTGCAATTGAATTATTTTTTCTATTTTTCAATTAATTTCTAATAAAATTGGTCCATAAACTTTAAATATCAAAGTTTTTTACTATTTTAATAACTTTTGATCAACATAACATTTTGACAAACGGATTGCACAAGAGCAAACTTCAGACAATTCTTTTCAATTTGAAAAAAAAAAATCAAAAAATGATAAGTTTAGGTCATCTTATGCATGTCGTACATGACGATTTTTCAAAACGACAAATCTTCCTAATAAAAAATTAACAAAAAAAAATATTCAATAAAAAATTACAAAAAAATATCAAGAGCAAGGTTCGTGAGTCATAAAACTTTTCCAAAAGGATTTAGAAAAATACGATAATTTAAGTCAAAATATGGATGTCATTACACGTGCATGGTATGGTAAAAAAAATGACTTTTAAACAATGGTTTTTGAAATGCCTATTGAAACTCAATTTGTACAATCTGGGTATTGAAATAAATTACATATTTGGAAACTAGACTCCAAGCACTACATTTTATGATTAGTGACTTTTTTAAAGATTTCATCTCTAAGTGCTTCAAATTTTAAGGTCAAATGTGTCAAATACTGAAAATCAGGGAAAACACTTCCACTTTTTGGCCAAAAAGTGGACTCAACTTCTTGCACACACCCTTATCTGGATCCAACGAGACTGCGACTAGAAATTTCATTTTTTACATTTGGACTAAAATGAACCAATCCTAGGGTAGTCATTTGGATTAAAATATTTCAATCCTAGGGTAGTCATCACACATTTCTATCTCGGTTAAAATAAACACCATTTCTTTTTATGAAGCAATATATTCACGTAGATAGCAAATTGTCATTTGGCCTTTAAAAATTGAACATTTGTCTACTATGATTGTGTAGTAATAGGCCTATGCTCTCCCCTTAACTGGGTGATCAAAATGCAAGACTCGTGCTTTAATTTCATGCAATTTACACTTTGTTAAATCCTTTAGAAGGCCTGTCGTAGTGGGAAAAAGTACTCACCTGACGGCAACGACTTGAGTTGGAATAAACCAAAGCCAGGTTTTCCAACCCACTATAAAATAAAAGTGAATCTGGGGAAACCCACATTTATCGAAAGTGTGCAAGATAACCATCCCCAAAATATTTTTTCTAAAGATTGGGAGGTCTCCTGAGGGAGTTTATCATTTTCCACTCTGAACATAAACCCTATCTACGAACCATAGTGTAGAATCTAGCTTGTCAGTTTTCAAACATTGTAATACTCAACAGTGCAAGGGGAGGGAAGAATCTACCCCCAAGATACTCACCATATAATTTCCAAGGACTGTTTGCTCAAGGGATCGAGAATTCTAACTTTGAGTATGCGCCTGGAAAAGACAAAAACATGGGTGCCCTCTAGGGGGTGACACGGCTGTGTAAGTCGACATAATTTTAAGATGTGGGTTGTTTGAGTATAATGATGACCTTTTGAACTTAAGAGTGAGTCTGCCTAAAGTGTATTCTTTGTCAAAAACCTATGGAAATCAAGAAGGATCATGTTTGATTCTTGAACATACACTTATTTTTTAGATTCTAGGACTTAAAAACAACTATTTTACAATTGCTTCTTGTGTTTTCAAATCATTAAATCAGATAAAGATCATCCAGAAGAACACAAAAAGTTTGACAAGTCAACCTGTGAAAACTTATGATTAGGGATTGGAAATCCACAAACTTTGTCAAGAAACCAAAGAAGCAACTTAGTTACAAGAAACTTTTGGAAAGAAGAAATTTTTTATATCAAAGTAGGAAAGTCTTGCTTCAACGTAAAACTTTCATCCATAGGTTTCACGATTTTGCTAGAGGATATACTGATGATTTTTCCTTAGAGCCTTTATATTCACAAGCTTATTTCCAACGAAGAGCTCTTTCACAAAAGCATAATCATTGTCAACCCATTCATCAGTATTTTATCTCACAACCAACAATAGAATATTCCAACAGGCCAAATCAATTCATACAATAGAGGAAACATTGGGAAACATTAGGCTTGTCATCAAAAACAGAGATTTACCAGCAAAAGATATCCTGTCAAAATACCAAAGGTCCAAAAAATTACACCAAAAACAAAATCAGTCTCTTCACAGAGAAGAAAATTAGACAACACTGTGGAGTCCCAAAATAGCGCTTACACTGTCTGTTTTAGCACATCCGCGTTGTCTTTTAGTGTATCCACAATTCAAATAGTGCATTTGCAATCTATTTTAGCTCTTTTGATAACTTCTCTAGCGCATATGTCAATTGTCACTAAAATTTACTAGCGTCAGACAGTACTAATAATTTAGCACTTACATAGTTTGTTTTAGCACATCCATGTTGTCTTTTGGCGCATCCACAGTTCAAAGAGTGCATCTGCAATCTGTTCTAACGCATCTGACAAATCTTATAGCACTTTTGCAAACTGTAACTAAAACTTTCCAATATCTGGAACTTTACCAGTATAATAGCGCATCCACGATTTGTTTTAGCGCATCTCCCCTATTTCACAACGCTTTTACCATATCTTTTAGTGCATAGGAATTCTATTTTAGTGCTTCTGCCCTCTGTAATAGCGCATCCATAGAATAGAAAAATAGAGAGCTTGTAGAAACATCTGTTAGACTATTGACATCAGAAACTCAGGTTTTTACCAAACAAAAACATTTTTCATAGGCCAAACAGTGTCTTAAACCTAAAACAAATAAGATCCTACAAATCAAAATTCTTTTCAAATTAAACCTAGATCTTACAACTTTAAATTGTCCAATTATCAAACACAAATCTTGGTTATTAGGTTAAGTTTCATCATCAGGATTCTTTACATCCTACAATCATGAAACAAAACATAATAAGAAGATTCTTAACTTGGTCTCATCAATAGAATATATCATTCTATTTGACTTTCCTAAAATCCAATTGACACTCATCCAAACACAGAAGATCAAAAGTTTAGTAAGAATAGCAAATACTTGTATGCCAATTTTGACAAGGTTACAAAGACAAAAACTTAGGGAAAAGGAAATTGAAACATCAAACATTATGGCTGAAGAAAATCTATTTCACATATTCCAGCATAATGATGGAAATGAAATAACCCAAGAGGATGTACAAACAGCACAACATGATCCAAATTTCCACAAATTCATGGAAAAGGTTTTAGAACAAGATATGGAAAAATATCTTCTGATGCTCGCTAAGCTAGGTGCCAACCTTCCAAAAGACTTTGACGTCAATAGACTGAAAGAAACACCTAGAGCAGTAGAAACTGAATCCCACAACATGCAAAACACAGATCAAGTGGTTTCCTTAACATGTCATTTTGCAAAACTTGCAACAACAACTACAAGATATGCAAAAGGGAACCACAAAGAGGTACTCATTACAGGACATTTGTCCTTACCCTTTTCATCCAAGTGTAGACGTGATACCATTTCCAAAACATTATGAATTCTCGAAATATGACAAGTACAATGGTAAAATAGATCCAATTGATCATGTGAGGGAATTTAGAACCATGAGTTTAGAGTTTGCACAGGAAGACACTTATCTTATGAGGTTATTTCCAAGAAGCTTATGAGGTCACTATATGGAATGGTTCTCCAAATTACAACCAGGGATTTAATCCTTTGAAGAACTAGTCAATAGATTTATCTCACAATTCTCCTTCAATATTCAACATGAAGTAACCATAAAGGACCCTTACAACATGAAACAAAAAAAGGTGAGACATTCCTATTATTTCTACAATGTTGGCGAAAGTTGTTTGCTAGATATCCTCGTTCTATACCTGAAGAGGAAAAGATGGAATTATTTATTGACAACTTAACTGATGACATGAGCTATAGGCTTGAACTGCAATGTCCCCTGGCATTTGAAAAAGTGATTGAGAATGGACTTAAAATTGAAGAAGCCTTGGTTAAAAGAGGAGTGATTAAACATTACAACGAAGGACCAAACAACACTAATTCCTCAAATCACTATGGCAACAATGATAAACCTAAATTTTGGCAAAAAAATATAAATACTAGAAACAATGATGCTACAACTGACACACAAAATGCAAAACCAGTATTCAATTTAACGACAATGACTGTAAAGAATAATCAAAATGAAAACCAGAACATCAATCAAGGAACCACTCAAAATACAAACAATGGAGAATCTCAAAAACCATCATATCAAAGACAATCTAATCGACAAAGATTTACACCATTAGGAAAAACATTGGAATCAACAATGAGAGCTTGTTGCAAATAGACTTATTACCCTACTAGAAGTGAGAAATTGGGAGCCAAAAGTAAAACCATCTTGGTGGAATGATGTTGACTATTGTAACTTTCACAAAAATAAAGGACATAAAACAAATGATTGTATGCAATTAAAGCATCTAATACAATATTTGATTGACAGCAAGAAGGTATTTGTCGAAGGACCTCAAACAAACAACAATCACAGTGCGTTTACAAATCCTTTACCCAATTATGAAAAAGGAGAGTCTTCTTCAAATAATAAAGGAAAAAGTGTAAACTACATTTATGACAACACCATTCATTGCATTTCTAAGGTTGAGGAAAATAATTTCATTGATAATCAAATAGATAGCATTAGAATCCATGACATCACATCCCTAAACATGATCCCAGACATAAACACATTCGATAACCAAATCAATGTCATAAAAATCAAGGAAATACAAGACTATCAACCAGTCAATGTAACGATGAGGGGACGATCCAAAGTGATACTAAAAGGAGTTGCACCTAAAATCACTACTCCCCCTCCAAATCAATATAGCATAGTCAATCAACTATAGAAGATACTAGCATAGATATCCATACTGGAACTCCTTAAAATTTTACCATCACATAAGGAGGTTTTAGAAAAGGCCCTTGTGGCCACAACAGTACCCAATAATCTGGATGTCTGTCAATTTCAAGCTATGGTGGGACATTTGACCATGCCTCATTGTCTGTCATTTTCTGAACAAGATGATGTCACTTAATCATCCACACAATGCGGCCTTCATATAGAAGCTTTAGTCCATAAACACCGTGTCAAACATGTCTTAATAGATGGTGGAGTTGGATTAAACATTTGTACTTTAAAACTAATTCATGCACTATGTTATTCAGACAATGCTATTGATGCAAGAAGAAAGATCACAATAAAATCCTATGATGAAGAAGAGAGATCTTCCAAGGGGTTGATTGTGTTACCAATTCAAGTGGGACCAATTGTCAAGAATGTAGTTTTCCAAGTGTTAGAAAAGGATCTAACATACAATATACTCTTGGGACGTCCATGGATTCATGAAATGCAGGCAGTGCCTTTGACCTATCATCAGTGTTTAATGTTTCTAGTCAATGGATAGGAAGTCACTATATCAACTGATAACAATAATCCCCAGACTTGTAACATGATTAAAGAAACTCAAGACAATTTGGTCCCCCATAAAAGAGAAGCAAACACCTCTAGTTCATCCAATGGTGAAAAGCAACTAAATTTTATATCCAAATGGGTTGAGAAAAAGGACTAGTTAAAGGAAACAACTATTGTTGATCCCACATCATCAAGCAATGAAGCTCAACTGGATTCTCTATCATAGCAATTCAGAAACAAGATCCAGTTGAAAGACAAGGGCATGGGAGAGTATTCCCTTGAGCAATCTTTATGTCTTTCACAATTGTTGCCATCACCAAGAACATATGGACAACCATCAACCTCGACACAACCATCATCGACACCTACCACAACTTTAAATAATAGATTTTTAAAGATAGGTACTCTAGAAGAAGAATCTAATGACAAGGCCATTCTCAATTGGCTCTATAAAGATGAGGAAGCCTCTACATCAACAAATATCAACATTAAAACAAATCAGTATGGAAAAGGAAAGGCTATCTTAGAGAAAAATGGGATATGAAGGACAAGGACCCATAGGCAAGAGGAAAGAAGGCATTGTAGAACCCATTCAACCTCTCACACTACAACCAAAAGACAAAACAAAACTGGGTTATACACGAGAAACAAAAGAAGAAAACACTCATAGAGTTGTAGAAAGAATCCTTCAAATACGAGATAGTTCTAAGATAGATTCTAATGAATATGAGTGGCACTCTTTATCAGAAACATCATTCAGGGACATACAAATTGACCTTATAAAAGAGTATGCACCTAAACATGAGGAGGGACAAAGCTCGGGGACTAGACCCCTTGTATCTGGATCACAAAATATCGATGACTCAAGTGAGGATGAACATATATCAAGTGAGATAGATGACTTGGAGGAGAATACTATCATAGACCTTGACATTATGACTGAAAATTTTGACAACATTTCCATCAGAACCTTTACTGCCATTGACCTTAACCAATTCGATGACTTCTTACCATTAATGCATCCTGAACTTATCGACTGGGAACCAATTGAACCTATCAGTATCCCTATCTTTGAGAATGATGATGCTATCATAAATTTCCTTTATTGTGACGAACTTGACACAAGTACAAATCATAAATCTCATAACGGCACTCTGGGTCTTGAGGGTGTCAAATCTTTTAGTTACAAAATTGAAAACAGGAGCAATAGATCTAATGGTAAAAATCATTCAATGGCAACATTAGATCTTTAAAAAGTAAAAATAAAGAACGCATTTGATGGTGAAAACCTCTCTGATGCATCGAAAGATGGAAGATTTGACACCCTTCCAGAACATTTTCATGAAAGGTCATCAGTGTTGGTGGAACCTACATAGTCAATCAATATTGGCACAACAAAAAAGAAAAAAATGCTACATCTGGCAACATCAATGACAGAACAGGAAAAGATAAAATTCGTCAAATTCTTTGAAGAGCAACATATCAACTTTGCTTGGTCTTACTCTAATATACCAGGGCTAGATCCAGATCTTCTAATGCATCATCTATCATTACCATCCATAATCAAACCAATCAAACAAAAACTACGGAAAATGCATCCTCACATCGTATTGATGGTAAAAGCTGAGCTGAAAAAGTTGTTGGATGCAAGGTTCATTAGATCCACCGATTATGCTAAGTGGATTTCAAATATTGTACCTATATCTAAACCAAACAACAGTATCATAATATGCACAGATTTCAAAGATCTAAATAATGCATGTCCAAAGGATGATTTTCCTTTACCAAATATTGACATTATTGTCGATTTAATAGCAGGACATGCCATGTTGTCGCTAATGGATGGATTCTCAAGATATAACCAAATCAAGATAACACCCGAAGATTAGGAGAAGACAACATTCACTTGTCCTTGGGGCACATTCTATTGGAATTTCATGCCCTTTGGGTTGAAAAATGCAAGTGCAACATATCAGCGTGCAATGACAACTATTTTCCATGACATGATGCATACTTTTATGGAAGATTACGTTGATGATATATTAGCAAAATCATACACTAGGGAAGGACATCTAGAGATTATGGGAAAAATCTTTACCAGGCTGGAAAAATTCAATGTTAGATTGAATCCAAAAAAGTGTGTGTTTTGGGTTACATCGACAAAACTCCTCAAATACATAATTTCAGAAAAAGGAATAGAAGTGGATCCGGCTAAAGTTAAAGCAATAATGGAAATGTTGCCACCCAAGAATATCAGTCAGCTACGGTCTCTATTGGGAAAGTTACAATCGATCGGGAGATTTATCTCCCAATTGGCAGATAAAAGTCATCCATTCAATCATCTACTACACAAGAATGTCTCTTTCAAGTGGGATGAAGGATGTGAAACAACTTTTATTCAAATAAAGCAATATCTGATGTCACCTCCTATACTCATGCCAACTACAGAAGAGAGACCATTGTTATTATACATAGCAACAACAGATATTTCTTTAGGAGCTCTCTTAGCACAATATCTTGAAGGAAGGGAACAAGCTATATACTATATCAGTAGGACTCTTAATGGTTATGAAATAAACTATACCTTCATCGAGAGATCATGTTTGGCAGTGGTATTTTCTACCCAACAATTGAGGCATTACATGTTGACCCACATGGTTAAGCTCATTGCAAAGATTGATTTGTTAAAATACTTACTTAGCAAGGCTGCTCTAATAGGGAGATTAGCCAAATGGGTCATAATCTTAAGTGAATTTGATATACATTATGTGGATAGGAAAGCCATCAAAGGTCAAGTGATTCCTGAGCAATTAGTTGAAGCTCCATTATTTGATGATCATCTAATGAACATTGAGTTTCCTGATGTGGACATTCTAACGGTGACACCACAACCATGGAGGCTCTATTTTGAGGGTCATACACACAACGTGGGTCTAGTGTGGGAATCCTTTTTGTCACACCTCAAGGACATACAATTCCAAGGTCTTATAGACTCATTTTTTCTCGCACAAATAATGTAGTTGAGTATGAGGCTTTGATAATTGGTATCAAAATGGTGGTTGAATGGAATATCAGAGAACTACAAGTATATGGTGATAGAAAAAACTGGGGTAAAGAATAAGGAAGGATTTTAGCTCAATCTAAGAGTGTCAACCCAGGGATCGTAGCTTGCGAGAAGTGTTATGGCAGTATACCTGAAGGGAGGAAAGCAGTGAATCAAGTGGGGATGAAATGCAGCTAGAACACACAAAAAATTCTTAAATGAAAATCTTATTTTGTCTTACTATTAGAATTGCGCCAAGAATTGTGGCAGGCATTGTCACCACCTACAATAGTAGTAGTAGCAATTCCTTGTATAAATTACATATTGCAAGATTGTTTTTAAATCATTTTAACCACTAAATCATATCCTGAAAGGATATCAATAAATGATTTAACAATCCCATTACTGACAAATAATGTTTAATTAAATTGCAACCGTAATAAAATAATAATCACGCTTACTCACAAATTAAAACAAAAAACTATGCTACAGAAAAAGAATACAAATTACTGTAACTACGAAAATAAAAAGCCACCAGACGCCCCAAGAAGTGGGCCCCCTCCTTAGTTCGTCAGGTGGTAAGAAGAAAGCACTGGTTACACTGGACTGATCATCAGAACATTCTTTTATTTCTTAGGAAAAATACATCATTTTGTGCATAGAAATCTGCACACAATAATCTTCTCTCACCCAAGTCTGCGTACAATAATATATCTACCTTTACACTATGTGCATATATATATATATGTTATTTGATAACAAATAAATACATAAAATAATATGTTTGTTGTGGCTTGTGGCCAACAAACTAGAAGGAAACAAATAATACAAGATGCTAACAATAGATTAAAATAGACTCATTATAACTAAAGGCAAGAATAGAGGACGTGAATCTTTGCAGATTTTTCTCCAACTATCTAGCAACAAATCTCTTAGCATGGGTTTCCTCTTCATAGCTGGCAGTTGCATCTCCACTTGGAAATAACCATGATTTCTTGTGCTTATTCAAATTTGGCACTAAAAGAGGTAACCAACGCCATCTTGGAGATTGACATCACCTTTGAAAAGATAACAGAAATAAATTGTTGATCACAAAGTAATACACAGAAGTTCCTGACCAGAAAATAATAGGAAGGCATGTTGCATAAAAAGTGATAGGAATTTCTTCTAATCAGCATTCTGCAAGTTGTATTTCTCAAGTTTGAAAATCATAATGCTTATTAGTAAAGTCATCCAATCATTAATTTCCATATTTTATCCAAAACTCTATTAAATACAACTTATACGTATTTAATCATATGCAACATAAAATGGGGAAATAGTATGATATGGAACGAAAATGGAATGTGGAAGTGGGTGTGAAGGTATATGAAATATGCTAAAATATGGCATAAAATGGGACATAATTGGCTCTCATCATATGGTGATTCACAATTATTCATTTATCAGGTAAATGATGAATATCAGATAAAGGATGAAAAGACGATGCCATACAAGAAGATGATGGATGGGCTCAAAAATTACTTTTTAGATATCAAGTTTGAACAGATTCCTAGGGTAGTAAACAAAGTTGTAGATGCTATGGCTACAATTTCCAGAAAAATGAGGTTGTTATGAGTTTATGGTAGAACAAGTGTCTACTCTTGCCTTTGATAGCCCAGAATCTGAGACCATATGCCATTTAGTTGACGTTGAATCCTCCATTTATGGAAAGACCTATGCTTACTTGAAAGATAATATCCTTCCTCTCGATCTTTCCATAAACCAAAAATGCAACTTCATCCACTAATCCGCGTGACATACATTAATTGCTGACATACTTTACCATCTACATCTAGATGGTACTCTTCTTCAGTGTCTAGAACATGGTGAATCTGAGACAAATTTACATGAGATTCATGAAGGTATTTGTGGAAATCATTCAAGCGGACCAACCTTAGCAAAGAAACTCCTTCGTTTGGGGTATTACTGGCCTAATATGGAGAAGGATTCTTATCAATTTGTTAAGAAATGCCAAAAATGTCAGATCCACAGTAACTTAATCCATGCACCAGTGCAAGAATTGCATCCATTTACATCAACATGGCCCTTTTGTCAGTGGGGACTAGACCTGGTAGGAAAGATAAATCCATCTTCATCCAATGGGCACAAATTTATAATCACAACAATGGAGTACTTTACAAAATGGATAGAAGCAGTTCCTTTAACAACAATCACTGGAAAGAAAATCTTGTCTTTCATACTGAACTACCTCATCTGTAGGTATGGAATTCCTCAGTACATTGTCACAGACAATGGTAGACATTTTAAGAACCAGGATGTCCAAGAATTTTGTGAAATATTTCATATCCAACATCATTTCTCAACACCATACTGCCCTCAAGGAAATGGCCAAGCAAAGGCCTCAAACAAAACAATTCTAAAAATTCTAAAGAAAATGGTTAATGATGTTGGACGTGATTGGCATGTTCAGTTAAATCCTGCATTATGGGCATATCAAATTAGCATCAGAACACCCATAGGAGCTACTCCATATGTATTGGTATATGGATTAGAAGCTATACTACCCATTGAAGTTGAGATTCCATCACTTTGTGTATCATTGAAAGGTATCATTCCAGATGAGGATTATAGGGTCTCTAGACTGCAAGAGTTGGAACTATTGGATGAACGTCGTCAACAAGCTGTGAGCCATTTGACAACATATCAATAGAGGATGTCTAGAAGCTACAATAAAATGGTAAAGCCTATAGTCTTTCAGGTTGGGGACTTGGTTCTAAAAGAAAACCCTAGAAATCAACAAGATAGAGAAAAGAAAGAGAAATTTGAACCTCACTGGCTAGGTCCCTTTGTCATCATATTAGTTTATGGATCTAGGGCCTATCAACTATCTACACCCGAAGGGGATCTGTTTGATGAGCCTATCAATAGTATCCATCTCAGAAATTTCTACACCTAAATCACCTAGTGCACGGTTCAATGGTTACCTTGATGAAAACCTGGCAAATAGGCATCTTGGTGATAGGAAAATACAAAAAAAATAAAAAAAGAGAAAGATACAAAAAAATCATAAAGAATGAAAAAGAGCAATAAAAACTAGTGAAAACCTAGAAACAAGTGTTATTTGTGATTTAAACCAGCTTTTCTATCTATTGGGGGCATGTCATGGTCGTTACTTCCACCATCATTTTACATCCATTATCATTTCATTGCAATATGGTCATGTCCCAACCTATCTTGGGGGAAAATATGGACCTCACTAGGGGCAATAAACTTGAGTTTAATCAAATGAACAAATAGCAGGAAGACAAATGCAACAACAACAAAAATCAAAACACAACCCAACATGAAACATCAATCACCATCAGAAACACATTGGACATCCATATCACAACAGAAAATCCAAAAACAAGTCAAAAAGTCAAAAACAGAGCCTGTGTTAGTCGAACTATGTGGTCTCTATGTGTATAACGTAGGCAAGGCTAATCTTTGATTAGCCCATGAGGCCCCTAGGATATAGATATTTAGGTTAGTTTTTTTTGTCAAAATCTCAAAAAATCACAAAAAACCATCAGAAAATCAAAATCAAAATGGATTATCTAATCTAAATAATGGTTGAAATACTTTAAGCAAAGCTTGGATATGTTGTACTTTTATCTTTGTTATCATTTCTTTGGAGCAACTCGATGATGTATTGAACTAGAGAAGCTAGGAAGGAGAATGGTATTTTCTTTGTCTACTATCTATGAATTAATCATAATTACTGTGTGAATTGTCGCGAGAAGTGCTCTACAAAGTATTATGGATGACATTCCATTTCACATAGGAAAGTGACTGATTCTTGTCTGTTTAGGCAAGAAATGCTTAGGTCATCTCGGTTTAATTATACCTCTAGATGCTTGTGTTCACTTGCAATATCAAAAATCATGGAAGTAGTACTCAGGTCATCATGATCTAAATTATACCATTGATGCTTATACTCACTTTCAACATTTTAAAGCTCAATGATGATACAAAGCACAATAAATGGACTGTCAAGATGCCAATGTTTGCATGTAGATTTGCATGATAGAATAGATTACATTCATGATAGTTTTACATATGCAGAGTGTTTGTTATGAAAGCTAGTAAATGATTCAAAAACAATGATATCTTTTCTCATAATAAATTGAGTATACTTGACATTAACAAAAACATCATCAATATCATGTGATTACATTTCCATATCGTACATCCATTCATCATATCAATTATCATGTATTCAAAATGACATTATATTCATCATTTTTTATCCACTTATTTCATAATATATTTGCATTTAAAATATATCACATAAGAAAAGTACATTATCCCATTTACATCATACGTCATTTATCATTATAACATCATATCCATCATCATGAATATACACACATTATCATGTAATTTAGAATTGCACATCATCATACAATTATTTGTTCCATATACATAACTGCATACATCAAGCATCCATATATCATCATTATGCACATCATAAATCATAAGCATATCATCATGATTATAAAACTGCATCCATAACATCTGGATCATCACATGACATATAGAACATAGAAATAAATGCATCCATCATAGAATCATATAGAACACATAATAGATTGATAAATTCCACTACATATCATATAGATCTCAAAATCATAATGTAAAGTATACAATGATGTCTGAAATGAAGAGAGATATATCATCAAAAATGGCTATGAATCAAAATAATCGGAGTGTCCATCACATCTCAGAATATAATAGAGGGTACAATCATAAAGTTATGTGTTGTTGGCTCTAGATGGTGTAGGCATCTCAAGACCAGTCCCTCCACCACCAGATGTACCAGGATCTCTCGGGTCTCTCCGGAGAGGTTGTGTCAAACCCACACTAACAGTAGTACAAGTCTTGCCAGATTGGGACTACGCATAACTCACTCTCTGCTCTGAAGGCACATGATCATAATATTTACCTCTGTAATACTCTACCTCCCGACCAACATGGACAACCTCTCGCATGTAATCTGCTATAATGGTACCATCATCCAATTTCTGTAATCTCCCAGTTGTAGCCTAAGCCTACCCCACAGCCCATCTAGTGGCATCCCTCTTAGCTATCAATGATGTAATCTGAGTTTGAGTTGCAGTCAACTAAACCTGTACTTGTACGTGAGCCTGAGCCTATGCCTGCATCTGTGCTTGTGTCTGTGTCAATAAACCCTGGGCCTGAGTCAGCTAACCCTGTAAAGTCTGAACCTGTATCAGTAGACTCGCTATCTGGGTCTATTGCTACCGAACATGCTACTTTGAAAGGGCTACCAATATTTTCCTCTTATGAGGAATCATATACTCCTTTAAAGTTGGACCTAACCCACCTGCACCTGATCCGCCTGATCCATCTCTACCACTGTCATACCCCTCCTCCTCTCCACTACTCTCATCACTACTACCCTCCTCATCTCCACTGCCCTCCTCATCACCACTACTCTTGACCTCCTCCACTGCCACCTCCTCATCACCAATCTCCTCTCTCCTTCATCGACGATGGTGTACAACGACAACCTCCTCCTTAGCAGGTAATGGTGTTGGCTCATCAAGAATGGTAATACGTGGAAATGGATGTAGCACCAGATACTCGATATAATCGGTTGTAACCGGTGGCTCAACAATATCCAGACGGATCTCCCAAAAATGAGGTTGTAGAGCTTGAAACTCCTGCACAGTAGCATCATATGATAACTCGGGCCCCCAATCTGTAGAATTTATCTATCGATGAGCATAATGGGAAACACCCTGGGAAATGCCCTGAATAATACCATACTAATAGAGCACTCGTCTAAGCAGAAATATCTCCAAAATCCATAAGTCTGACCAAGTAGAATAAAAAACTGACAGAAAAATGGCAACTAAATGTCATCATCGTCTCGGTGCTCACAATCTAAATATGGACGCCATGTCACAGTCTCCATATCATCTAATACTCTACACCAATGATCCAACTTACGCAGTCTAGGCTGAGTAAGTCTACCTACGTATATGTGAACATAAGGCCACTTGGCAGGTTGCTACCTCACCATCATTGGACATGTGACAAAAATATGCTCCCATGCCCACACCTATAGTAGAGTAACTCTGGTTGATAAACTCTAACCTCCAGTGTAAACAGCTGAATGCAAATCATGACATAGATGGGAAAGCATACACATGCCCCAAGCATATCTCATCTCGTGCACAATCATGCTCTCCAACACGGCCTCAACCAATAGAAAATCCCTTTGACCTGGGATCAGGACAAAGGAATCCTCCAATGAAGCCAGCAAATACTATAGGAAAAGTGGCATAAGCATCTACCATCTCACGCCACGGAATCCAATATCCAACAATGGTATCATCCTAAAACAATCTCCAAAGAGCATCAATCCCACCCTACTTTGATGAATCATAAACGATGATATCACCAACAACAGGTATCTGAAGAATCTTCCAGACATCCTCGGGGGTGACTGTAATCTCGCTAGTAGGTAGGTGGAAGGTATTATGCTCGCTATGCCACCTCTTTGCTAGAGCTGTTAGGAGACCCCGATTAATCCTAATCTAGGGCATATTTAATAAGGAGGATAATCCACAATGAACAATAATTGTCATCTTAGGCTAAGCTAACTGTGGTATCAAATCAAAATTATGAGGAAATCACTCTCTAATCTGGAGGTTCGTCAAAGCCTCCTATCATCATGAAATATTCAAAGTCAGTATTTTTTGTCAGAACATCAATTAACCTATCAAACCTAAGCAGCTCTTGGTGATACTTTTGATTAAATCTCATGAACAAACATCATTGAACCTCACCTA
>VDFB02292527.1:38427311-38440331 GCA_007258455.2 Sequoia sempervirens | reverse complement strand
ATCTTATTTTACTTTGTGTATATGTATGTAACCAGGCAAACATTGATTGGTGTCCCCTTGCATAAAATGTAGATTTATGAGCCATCCAAGAGAATCTCAAGCAGAAAAGCAATGCAACATCCTTATTTTGGTGATCTTGACAAATCTTAATTATGATTTTAAGCCATTACAAAAGTGTGTGTGAAGCTTGGTGAGGCAATTTCAAGTTATTCATTTGAATTTAACCTTATCATGACCACCTATGACGTAGACATTATAAGAGCATCTCGAATTTCAAGAAATTCTATTCATGAGAGGTGTTGTGTGTAATAGGTATCTTGGAACTCCCAGTGAAGATGTATGACCAAGACTGACTAAGTTGAGAGACTACCATGCCTATCTGTAAGTGCCTTCCATCTATTTTGGATGAGCTATTTCTTTTTATTCTTTTCCTTTGCGTATCTGTAACTAAACTAGTAAAAATTGATTGGTCCCTCCTTGCAGAAAATGCTGATTTTTGAGCCATCAAAGAGAATCTCAGCCAAAAAAGCAATGCAACATCCTTATTTTGATGATCTTGACAAATCTCAATTATGATTTGAACGAAATCTTGCAATAAAAGTTCCCTGTTCATAAATTTCTATGTTTTCTTTCAGTTTTGTTAGCTTTGTACCGCCTGTATAGTAGATTTAGGCCTTGTCCTTTGTAGATTAAGATAATACAGAGAATTAGGTTTCTTTTGAGTCCATCTAGAAGAAAATCCATTGAGTTTTTCCACTATTAGAGCACATTTTCTGAAATTCAGTTTGGAACCTTCAATTTGAGGTTTTGAGAGTCAAGTAAAGAAATAAAGCATACTCCACTGAATTAGGCTTGTAGATCAGTGGAGTAGGGTTATAGTAGGGTGTTTATGGTGCAGGAGCACCAAGGACAATCAGGACCACAAGGTGGTCAAGTGGTAAATTTTGATTTGTAGGCCATGAAGAATGTTGTAATAAGGTCACAAGGACCATTAGGAAGTGTTTTAAGTCAATTTGGGTTGGTAGGATATGAGGTTGCAATGTCATGTTAGCATGTTGTCTATTTGGTGTAATGAAGCCTTGAATGGCCTAAATGTGAAAATGTATGTAAATTCGTAATGTAAGGGTCAAGATGATGTAATGAGGCCATCATAAGGTCACTAGTTTAGGTATGGAGTCATTTACATCAATATGTCAAAAGTTGCACATAACAATGTAATGTTGTCAAACCAAAAGTTGTCATTTTGCAAATACTTAGAAGTTGAAGGGTCACACTTGTAAAAGAAGTTGAAAAGTGGTTGTAGTCGGTTGAGGAGGTTGATATGCCTTCAAAAAGGCCTTGTGAACATTGTATGTTGTTGGCAATCATACTTTTGAAAGTAGGAGCACCAACTCCATCTTTTCAACACTTGAACCCTTGTGGTTTCTATTATTTGGTCATTTGATCATTTAGGGTGTTCTTAGATGGTTTGAGGTCATTCTATTTCATTTAATAAGGATTCAATACCATTTTTGTATGTATTAGGTCAATTGAGTCATGATGTAAAGAAGTTGATCAATAAGGGGATTCATGTGGTGAACCTTGTAATTTAAGTGTTTTAGGGTTATTTGTGTTAAATAAGGGCTTTACAGACCATTTATCATGTAATGTGAGTCTTAGGAAGGAGTCTTTAAAGAGTTGCATAAGAAATATTGAAAAATTGCAAAATGCAAAAGTTGTAAAAACTGCCAAAAGCCAAAATTAGCAATTTTAGTGGAAGACAAAAAGAAAGAAGTTCAAAAGGAAAGCATATGCATTGGGGAAGATAAAGAGACATTTTAATTTCTATTTTAAGTCCATTCAAGGCTAATTATTCAATATAGAAAGTTTGGTTAATGTTTGATTTAGAGTTTTCAACGCTTTATTTTTTATTTTTCATTGTATTTCCTGATTTTATTGTATTTTCAGAGTTTCCTTCACCTGTACGGACCCGTACATTCTTAGAAGGATTTCTAATTCATGTTTTCATGTATTATTGTGAATTATCTTCCATTTTCTTCCATTTAGGGCTTCCAATATTTGTTTTGGAGGGAGAAATACTGATTTTTCTGTAGCAGCCTATGTAACAAATTTATCACTGTTTTGTGATTAAAAAAATGTAATTTTGTCTTCCAACCTACTGTAAAGCCATGTGACTTGGTGGGAAGACTTGAATGCATGTATATTAGGTGTGGAATGAAGTTTCTTGGCGAGTGGGAGTCTTTAAGTCTAAAGTCTTATGATGCCTAGGCAGAAAATGTTAAGTTTCTATGTGAAAATGTTGGTTTCAAGTTGTCTTTTCATGGATTTGTGTTGGGATTGAGTTTAGGAAGGGTTGGAAGGTCTGAGCAGACCTAGGGAAACATGTTTTATGTTTTGGTTTTGTGTATTGTGGTTGTTTGAGTGAAGATCTTGAGAAACCCTAGATTTTAGGAGGGAAAATGAGGGTTTGTTGGAGCAGCAGGTTAGCAGACTCGTATGGAGTATTTGACCAAAAAATTTATGGTTTTGAAGCACAATTTGTGACTATCTAGGAGATCTTATCATGAAAAGAAGTTTAAAGGTGGGTTTGTTTGTAAAATTGGGCTAGTTCTTGTAGCCCTTAAGCATGATACCTTGATGTTTCTTTAAGCTTTGGCAGATGAATCTTAGGTGGAAGCTTGGATCTGTCTTCTTGATGAAGTATGAATGTTATTTGGATGATCAATGGATGTTTTTACAATTCTCTTTAAGGAATTGGTCTTTTAGTTGTTTAGTGGTGAATTGGAAGACTATAGTGCTGACCTTATGGAAGCTAGATTAGATATATGAACCTGAGTTGGTTTCTTGGTTCTTAAGTCTGAATTTGTATTCCTCCACCTTGCTCTGCATCAGTTGATATGCCTTCAAAAAGGCCTTGTGAACTTTGTATGTTGTTGGAAATCATACTTTTGAAAAAATACCAAAAGGCTTTGTTTTCTAACGTTTTTATCTGTGTAACAGTCTGAATTCATGCCTTGTACAGACCTGTACGGTCTTTAAAGGAGCACCAATGCACGCAGATTGTTAGAGCAGAGTCTTATCCTTCATAAGAATCAAGTTTGTGTGAATTTCATTAGGTATTGAGAGTTTTAGAGGATTTTTTCCAAATATGACTGTGTATTTTCTGTGTTAAGAGTTTGAAGACACTAAAAATGGGGATTTGATCCATTCCACCCTCTGTGGTCACTATAACTCGGTGGAATGGATCATAATAGGTAGGTTTAGGTGTGTAGGGGTCTAATTTGTGTAGAGGTGTTCATTGGTGCATTTTAGTGTGATACCCTAGGTGGGTTTGTGAGGGTTTTCAAGTGAAAAATGGTGGTTTTGCGTGATGGTTTGAGGAAATCAGTATAGAGGTGGATATGTAATGTTGTTTAAAGTTTGTGCAAGTGATTTTATACATGTTTAGTAAGGTGGCAGAGTTGAAGGAGGTCGGTAAGCATGAGTTTCAATGAAACCCTAAGTAATAGCCTCAAATAGGGGGTTTTGTGGTTCACTGTCCTAGAAGGCCTATTTCATATAAGAGATGGTGTATTTGTAGCTTTGGTAACCTGTTGAGTGACTGTCCATCAAGTTTGGGTGCCTAGGAAGTGTTTGGGTAAGTGTCCCTTTGGAAAAGAAGGGTTTTTAGACATGTGGAAGAAGCCCTTGATGGGTATTCAGAACATTCATTTATTTGAGAATTCATTTGGGAAGCTAAAGTGATAAAGTCCAAAAACATGGTTTGTATGGCTACTAGAGTAGACCTAGTTGAAAGGAGATAATTGTCAAGATAGATACTTGGGGTTTTGCAAACTACTTGGGACTAATCTAAATGTGTTTGTTGAAAGATTCCAATCCCTGTCTGCATTAGTTTATTATTTTGATTGAGTCGTTTTGTGTAGGGAAGTCAAGAATGCAAAGGTGGAGTTGCTGCTACAGAGCCAAAATCTGAGTTTTTCATCCAAAAATGGAGGTTTTATGCAGGTTATGGAAGAAATAATGAATGCATGTCTAGGGAAATGATTCTAAAAGTATTTTTAGACATAATAAGGCATGATCCAAGTGTTGGCTGGAGTGTTTGAGGTTTCTTAGAGTGAAATACTTGAAACCCTCACTGATTTTTGTGATTTTCACCCTATAATCAAGGGTTTACATATTTTGTGTATTGTTGGGCGTTTTCCATCTTGAAACTTGTTTATTTGAGAGTTTTTACACATGGAAAAAGATTGTTTGAGGTATTTTGGTATTTTGGTGATGATTAAAGACTACTTTCTTTGTTAAAATGACCTATTTGGGGTTCTTTAGAAGCAAAGAAGTTGGGACAGCAGGCATGTGTTCCAAAATAAGTGTATCTGAAAATGATATATGTTTTTAATGGCCAAAATGGGTACCCTAAAATGTATTTATCCTGTAAATATTCATTTTGGTTTGCATGTTACACCTAATTTAGTGTTTTAGCATTTACAAGCAAATTTGGTCTTCTAGTGCAAGCAATTGTGAAATCTGATTAAACAGTGTTGTAAGAAGGTGTTTTATCTTTTTTCATGTCAAAATAAAGATGAATAAAGTGTACCAAGGTCTGGTAAAAGTTTGGAAGCAAGATTTGAAGGTTAGGTGTCTTTTTTCCTTGTGAAAAGTTACAAAGTCGTGCAACTTTCGTTCTCCAACTCGTCTAACCAAATGGACTGTTCCAACACGTCCGAATAGGAATTTTTACACTGGGAATGGTCCTCTTTCACACCCAGACATGTGGAATCACTTCGAGCTATGTTCAACCGGATCGATCCCTTAAGGGTTCAAAGGGAAAAATGGCTACAAACTTTAGCATGAGGTTACTCGGGCACCGTGATGCTTAGAAACTTCTCGTCTAATCCTATGGGATTACGTTGGGCCCCTCTACAATAACCTCTCTCGGTTTTCGTTATCTCATAGTGGTTTTTTTGTAGTGTCCAGTTTTCAGTTGATAGAAAAAGTGTCAAAATGGAAGCAGTGGAAAGTTGCAAAGTGGTGCAACTTTCATTCTGCAACTCGTGTGACCAAACAGATTGTTCCAACGCGTCTGAATAGAAATTTTTACGCTAGGAATGGTCCTCTTTCGCACCCAAACACGCAGAATTGCTCCAAGCTACGTTCAACCAGATCGATCCCTTAAGGGTCCAAAGGGAAAAATGGCTGCAAACTTCAGCATGAGGTTACTCGGACACCGTGATGCTTAAAAACTTCTCATCCAATCCTATGGGATCGAGTTTGGCCCTCTACAATAACCTCTCTCGGTTTTTTTCATCTCGGAGTGGTTTTCCTGTAGTGTCTAGTTTTCAATTGATAGAAAAAGTGTCAAATGGAAGCAGTGGAAAGTTGCAAAGTGGTGCAATTTTCATTCTGCAACTCGTGTGACCAAATGGACTGTTCCAACGTGTCTGAGTAGGCATGTTTACGCTAGGCATGGTCCTCTCTCACACCCAAACACACGGAATCGCTCTGAGCTACATTCAACCAAATTGATCCCTTAAGGGTCTAAAGGGCAAAATGGCTGCAAACTTCAGCATGAGGTTACTTGGACACTGTGATGCTTATAAACTTCTTGTCTGATCCTATGAGATTTTGTTGGGCCCCTCTACAATAACCTCTCTCGGTTTTCATTATCTCGTAGTGGTTTTCCCGTGGTGTCCAGTTTTCAGTTGATGGAAAAAGTGTCAAATGCAAGCAGTGGAAAGTTGCAAGGTGGTGCAATTTTTTTTCTGCAACTCGTGTGACCAAACAGATTGTTCCAACGCATCTAAGTAGGCATTTTTATGCTAGGCATGGTCCTCTTTCACACCCAAACACGTGGAATTGCTCTGAGCTACGTTCAACCGGATCGACCCCTTAAGGGTTTGAGTGTAGTATGTTGAAATAGGCCATTCCTCCTATTGTTCAGGTTGTGTCTCAGTGATATGGACTTGATGTAACTTGAATTGTGGTAGCTTGATATACAGAGTCTATTGATGCTAGGGTTCAATTTGTATGATTTTGAAAAAAGAAGCCAACTAAGTAGAGTTATCAACATTATTCGTAAATCATAAGAATTTGTTTAGTACACTAGCCATTTTGATGCCTTCTTGTAGTTTCAAACATTATTTTGTATCATTGTTACATTGGTTTTCGAAGTGGCAGCTTAATATAGCTCCATAATACAAAATATGGTTCACACTGATTTTCACGTGAAAAAAATGTGAAGAGACAAAACAAGAAAATATGTAAAAGAGAGAAAAAGAAGGAATGTGAAGAGACAAAACAAGAAAATCAAGAAAATCAAGGAAGAGGACGAGTCATAGGTCGTTCAAGGAAGATGAAGAGGTAGTTGATGGTTGGAAACTTCTTTAAAAGCATTGTAAAGGCTGAGCAAAGAGATCATTGTATTCTGGAAGAATTAAATTAACAAAGAGTTCCTTGTTTTAGCTTATTTTTTGTGTTTTTCAATTGTTTCTTAACTTGTAGGGACTATGCAAGAGTTTAGGGTTCAAATTTAGATTGTTTTCATTAGGTTGGGAAATCACCATTTGTTTACATCTATTTGGGAAGGAATCCATTAAATTTAATGTTTGTTTAAGCATTCTTCTTATGGCTCAGTCTGAAATCCTGTGCATTGAGTTTTGAGAGTCTTATAAGGCATTTCCACACTACTCCACCAATGTAGGTCAGGTAAATTGGTGGAGTAGGTTAGGGATAGGTTATTTGTTATTTTTTTATGCTTGTGAGTGAAGGAAAAAGCAAGAATACCTTGAAGGAGCTACTGCAACACAGGAAATTATGAGTTTTCCAGTCAAAATGAACAGTTTCCAACATGATAGTGGAGAAAGAACAAGTGCATGGGTTAGAAGATGTTTCCAAATGCCTTTTGATGTATTTTGACATGTTCCAATGGTTGGACGGAGGTTTTGAGGTTTGCATGTAGCCTATACAGGAAACCCTCATTGATTTTTGAGTTTTTCACCCTATAAACAAGGGTTTGTCAATATACTTGTTGTCAATCAGATTGCACCCAAACGCTCGATTAGTTAAATCAAGCAATCTGTTGAAACATGGAATGATTCTCAGGCCTGTGGGTTGCCTAACTTTGAGAATCAATCTCCAGAGAGGGCTGGTTCCCTGATGAAAAACCTCCTAAAACTAACTGATTTGGCTTGGGAAAGAGGTAGAAAGACTAAGTCTGAATTCTAAACTATGAAACTTTAACTATGGTGATGCACCGAAGAATTCAACATGCAGACTTAACTCACAGAAAAATTACTCACTATTTTCATTCGCACAACTAGATCTGGAAGTTTAAACACTTGAATGTTTTAAACAAAGGTTGTTAAAGAAACAATCACAAAAGGAAAATATGATTTCCACAACTAGACTGTTCAATTACTGATTAGCACAATGTTTAACCAGTAGATTTAAACTTGGATGCATACAGAATTCATTAAGGAGACATAAATATTTAAAGGTTTCATATATTGCAAACACAATAATTACTTCGATCAATCCCACATGACAAAGATGCTTGAAACTTGAAGGCAAATTCTAAAATACTGAAACTTGAAGGAATTCTCTGCAATAACATGATTTGAACCTGTAAAAACACTGCTGTATTATTCTATAAAAATGCTAAGTTACAAGATAGTCTTCTTTGCTGAAGGCAAAGGCAGAAAACAAGAACTAGATTGAAAAAGATAAACTTTTTCAATATATACAATATGAAAGGCACTCCAAAGTGCATGAATAGTAACTGAAAGTCATCAGAAGGTGAAAAGATGACAATTACAATGTGAAATCTGAGGACAAATGAAGAATCCCTAAAAAAGTGGCTTAAACTCATGCAAAAATGAGTGAACACAAACTCAAACTAGTGGTCATAAAGCATGAAATCGATCTGCAACTTGAACTAGACTGAAAATCCCTGAAAAAGTGGCTTAAAGCATGCAAAACTACCTTGTTTGTATCAATCCGCCCATGCAACTCTAAAGTCCACTTTTGCACAATCAATCTTCAGTTTAAGAAAATAGTTATAACTCAGCTTTATATAACATTTATTTATTTGCATTTTAAAATACTAAATTAATTAAATGATTTAAGAAATATCATTTAATTAATTAGCTTACAAGATTTAATGCAAATAAACAAATAAGAATAATTCCTTTTGCAAAAATTGAATTTCCCCTCATAGCTTTATACACTCACTCAGCATATATTAGGAAATGATTTAAATTTTTGGCCATAAAACCTTACACCAATCTTCATTATTATTTGACAAAGCCGACCACTTGCTAGATCCCTTGACTTTTTAAAAAGATGTAACCATGGGAGAATAAAATACAATGATATTGAAAATCATTTGCCAAAATATCAAAAAGAATTTAGGGCGAATGAATAAGGAAAAACATGAACCCTAAAATCATTATGTCTTTTGACTTTTGAGAAGCTTCTGGAGGAAGTCGGCCGCCATGAGTAAGGGTCTGTGAGAACTCTTTGATGCTAAGGCAATCTTGAGGCGAATTTCATCCTGGTTCGCCATTTTCTGAAGTTCTAAGAGCCGTTTTGAAGCTCAAACCATGTTTTTATACTCGTTCCTGGCGATTGACATGTGAACCCTGCAGGAGAAGCATGGTAAGTCTTTCTTTTGATAGAAAACTGGACTTCTTTTCTAATTTCAACAACATTCTTTGGTTTCTTGGCCGCAGCCATCACCATATGCTGATATTTTTTGTATCTTTACTTCCTCTATGCTTCGTATCTATTCGTTTTGGCCGCCATTGCTAAGAAACGAGCTTGATTTATATTGGCAAAGAAATAACACAAAAGAAATATGAGACTGGACACCATAACAGTGCTGGTAAGCTTGATGCGCTCCTTCCTTGTATACTTTCCATTTCTCTCAAGCCACCACTATGATATTTTTGTAAAACCTTAAAGCCACCATTACTTTGCTGCTTTTGAGAATTTCACTATGATTTAAGAAGAAACTAAAACAGGGAAAAACACCCTCTTTCTATTACTGCGCACCAAGAGATCTTTACATATATGGCTCAAAAACTGCAACATACTTTTTTCCTGGCCGTAGCTTATGAAAATCTCATCTGGGTCTTTCAATTTTGTTGATTTTTTGCATTTGAAAACAAAAACCTTTCATGGGTAAAAAGAAATCTACCTCTTTACCATTATGAAAACATTTCTGAGCAAGATTGGAGTAAACACTGGCATTTCATTATGAGTATTTTGTTTTGGTGTGCATTTCTGCTAGAAAAATTTGAAATAGCTCAATGAACAGTATGTCAATGATTGTTTGATAAAAGAACCACAAATTCTCTCTGTATTGAAGGTCGCGGCTACTATGGTAATTCTGGGTATTTGATCCTTTGCGTCTTTGAATGTATCTGAGACAACAACTTTAAGAACCATTCTGACCTTTAACCTCTGTCTACGCTGACAACCATGGCTTCATTTCTAAGTAACTCATAATGTCTTTTAAGGAAAAACTATGTTTTGATATTTAATGTAGTCTCAGTAGCACTTGACAGCCCTTGATTGACTTTAGTTTTATATCTATGCAAAATATGCTTTTCTGTATCTTTGCAAATAAGGGCTGCCAATGAAAGACATATGTTCCATTTAATACTAATGTTGAATAACTCATATTGCATTGTTGTCTCAGTAGCACTTATAACATTGTATACCTTTTCTTTGAACGATAATGTCTCATTGTGCAAAGTAAAGTTCCACAACACTTCACATATATCTTCCATTATCGCTCTGTATCTTGTAAGCATGTTAATGATTGGTAATAGCTGAAACTTCCATTCGTTATTTAAAATCAGCTGTGAATATCACTAAATCTAAACCTTCTCTTAACCTCGTCAGTAGTAGTTGAATATTTAACTTTTCAGACTCATGATCTTTCTATTATTCTCATTTGATACTTGAAACAACATGCCCTTTTGATGAATCTGTACCTTATTACTCATGAATACTTCCTGATACTCTGCCGAAGTATTATCCTTACATGCTTGACATTGATGTTAACATTTTTACTTGTGCATCGTTATCTAATTTTCTCCATTGTTATGCCTCTTGTATCAGATCTTTGTTGACTAAACATATGACTGCTTTCAAATCACGGTGACTGTCATTCACGGTAATGCTAGACTATAATTATGAGTTGAACTGTCATCATTTCAAAAGTCCTATGAGATTAACACAATCTTTGATTTCTTGCACATTCTTGCTAATAAGCTCGAACAGAGCTTACAGCTATTAAGACTACTATGAACTCTATGATGTCTTCTTTTAAGACTAATACATGCATTTGAAGCTATGAACACTTGAATGCATGAATACTTTGTCTCTCTTCAATGTAAAGAGGCTCTATACTTCATTTAGATGTAATGTGAAAATGTAAAGAAGGGCTGAAAAGAATATTAAATCTTATGAGTGCAGCATTGATGCTTTTAATGATATGAAGAGCAAAATTATACTGTAAGCTCAAGTTGCTTTTCCTAAATCTATTTGAAATAAAGCTGCTTATTTGACTATTTCTTTAGCTCTTTTGATGACTGATTTGACAATATTAATGAACTCTCATATGTAACTTGAGAGTGTATCCTTTTGATATGCCGGGCTCAACCCTTGTGGGAGCCCGTTTTACTCCACATATCTAATGAAATGAACTTGAACATGATGACCTGTTCCTGCACACTAAAACAAACATGTTAGCAAAATAAAAGAAGTTGAAAGCTTCCATTGAATTATGTCTTTCCTCTCGATCTTTTGCAATTATCTGATGAATGCTTGGTTTAATGCAGATTACATTCCTGTCTGTAGCATAGGCGTAAGGCAGAAAGTAATTCACCATTGCTTAGAGTATAACTCTAATACCATTTCCTTAACGATTTTGTAGGTACACAGAGTGATGAAGCGAGGGTGCAGCTACTTGGAGACACGACGGCTAAAGATACCAACGAAAGCGATTCATCATTACAGGAAATGATGAATTGCTTCTCTTTTTTACGCTTATGTTATTTTCAGTAGTGTAGTTTGTCCTTTAAAATTGTATTCATCATTTGATTGTCAGATCAAATTAAGTTACTATCGTGGCTTGTGCGAGATTCAACATTTCACAAAATGAATAAAAGCATCACTATGCAAATTTTCTCAATTTTTTGTTTTAAACGTTTGCACAATAAACTATGACTCATATGTAAGATGATCTCAATGATGATCAATGAACACTTAATCAGCAAAACATGAAAAAAATTTGTACCTATAAATGATGAACTTCATTCAGCTCTACCTGTTTGAGCTTGGAGTGAAAAATAGGTAACAATACTGTCAAAAGGAGTTTTTTAATCCCTGAAAATGGATAAATTGGGAGTTTTGTGTTATGTCTAATGACTGTTTTGAGGTTTTAAGTGTTTTGGGAATGTTTGAAGGGAGTCTTCTTTGAAAATCAGGCATATTTTAGTAGCTTTTTTGATAGCGTTCAGACTAAAAACAGCTCATTTCTTCAATATAAGTTATTCTGAGTTTTTGATATGAGGACATGGGCATTAAGAGGTCTCTAAAAGTGTTTTGGATCTTGGGTTTTGAAACTAGTGTGTTTGGTTTACCCGATTTAGGGCATGAATGTCTCATTGAGAAGTAGTGCCTTGACTGCTTAGAGAATAGAAGTCTGACCTAACAGTGATCAGTGAGTTGATTTTGGGATAATTTTGTCTAAGTGATGGTTTCAAGGATGTATGGAGTCTTGGAAAGGGTTTAGAAGTGAGATATGTTGTTTTGATAGTTGGACAGTGAGGAGACTTGGTGTAAAATAATACATGAAATTGTAAGTTCAAACAAAACAAAGTTAAGAGAGCAAGTTCCTGATTTGTATCAATTGTAATAATGATGTTCACAGTGCTTGATGGTCTGGTAAAAGTCTGAAAGCCAATTGTAATGATGGATTGACTATTTGGGACAAGTTGAATGAATTGATTGAATGGAAGAGTGCCTTGTTGAAAATGGTGTTTTTGAAATGCATGTTGATCTAATTGATTGAATCAAAGTTTTCTAAAATGGTTTTTTGCTTTGAATGAGTCAATTGGAATACAGATTTGTGGAAGGATGAATGATGAATGATAAGAGAATTTGAGTGGATGAAAAGTATATTTCTGATGAAATGTTGAAATTTTGTTTGATATTCTCTAAGATGAGTTTGGGACAAGAGTTCCCTGAGTTGTTGAGTGGTTTGGCAATCTTTGTATTGCATCAGCTTGTTGCTTACTATTATGCTTTGATAGATTTTTTCCAAGCATTCATAGCTTGTTCGAAAGCACCTGTTTTAGGCTTTTAGCCATAGCAGCAAGGCAATGAGCTGTTTGATAAAATGCTTTGATAGACATGTATGAAAAATGTGTTAGCATAGACAAGGTAGTGAACTCTTTGAAAAAATGCCTCAAAGAAATGTGGTTTCATGGTGATGGAATGTCATGATGAATGCCATGACAAGAAATTGTTATGGATTGTCATGGCATTCCATCACCATTGAGACCACATTTCTTTGAGGCTTTTTTCAAACAATTTGTTGCCTTTTCTATGCTATTGATTATTAGTATGATTTGATAGATTTTTTCCAAGCATCCATAGCTTTTTTGGAAGCACCTATTTTAGGCTTTTAGCCATAGCAACAAGGAAGCGAACTGTTTGGTAAAATGCTTTGGTAAACATGTATGATAAATGTAGTAGCATAGACAAGGCAATGAACTGTTTGAAAAAATGCCTCAAAGAAATGTGGTCTGATGGTGATGGAATGCCATGACAATCCACAACAATTTGCTTGTCATGGCATTCCACCACCATGAGACCACATTTCTTTGAGGCATTTTTTTCAAATAGTTCATTCCCTTGTCTATGCTATTGCTTTACTATTATGCTATGATAGATTTTTCTAAGCATCCATAGCTTGTTCGAAGCACTTGTTTTAGGCTTTTAGCCAGAGTA
>VDFB02292527.1:38313401-38427211 GCA_007258455.2 Sequoia sempervirens | reverse complement strand
GTTCATTAGATTAATTTGTAAGTCTATGCACAACGGTTCTTATTAATTTATACTTGTATCCATGTCAATTTGGTTGATGCCAATGCTATCATCTTATTTTACTTTGTGTATATGTATGTAACCAGGAAAACATTGATTGGTGTCCCCTTGCATAAAATGCAGATTTATGAGCCATCCAAGAGAATCTCAAGTAGAAAAGCAATGCAACATCCTTATTTTGGTGATCTTGACAAATCTTAATTATGATTTTAAGCCATTACAAAAGTGTGTGCGAAGCTTGGTGAGGCAATTTCAAGTTATTCATTTGAATTTAACCTTATCATGACCACCTATGACATAGACATTATAAGAGCATCTCGAATTTCAAGAAATTCTATTCATGAGAGGTGTTGTGTGTAATAGGTATCTTGGAACTCCTAGTGAAGATGTATGACCAAGACTGACTAAGTTGAGAGACTGCCATGCCTATCTGAAGTGCCTTCCATCTATTTTGGATGAGATATCTTTTTATTCTTTTCCTTTGTGTATCTGTAACTAAACTAGTAAAAATTGATTGGTCCCTCCTTGAAGAAAATGCTGATTTTTGAGCCATCAAAGAGAATCTCAGCCAAAAAAGTAATGCAACATCCTTATTTTGATGATCTTGACAAATCTCAATTCTGATTTGAACGAAATCTTGCAATAAAAGTTCCCTGTTCATAAATTTCTATGTTTTCTTTTAGTTTTGTTAGCTTTGTACTGCCTGTACAGTAGATTTAGGACTTGTCCTTTGTAGATTAAGATAATACAGAGAATTAGGTTTCTTTTGAGTCCATCTAGAAGAAAATCCATTGATTTTTTCCACTATTAGAGCACATTTTCTGAAATTCAGTTTGGAACCTTCAATTTGAGGTTTTGAGAGTCAAGTAAAGAAATAAAGCATACTCCACTGAATTAGGCTTGTAGATCAGTGGAGTAGGGTTATAGTAGAGTGTTTATGGTGCAGGAGCACCAAGGACAATCAGGACCACAAGGTGGTCAAGTGGTAAATTTTGATTTGTAGGCCATGAAGAATGTTGTAATAAGGTCACAAGGACCATTAGGAAGTGTTTTAAGTCAATTTGGGTTGGTAGGATATGAGGTTGCAATGTCATGTTAGCATGTTGTCTATTTGGTGTAATGAAGCCTTGAATGGCATAAATGTGAAAATGTATGTAAATTCGTAATGTAAGGGTCAAGATGATGTAATGAGGCCATCATAAGGTCACTAGTTTAGGTATGGAGTCATTTACATCAATATGTCAAAAGTTGCACATAACAATGTAATGTTGTCAAACCAAAAGTTTTCATTTTGAAAATACTTAGAAGTTAAAGGGTCACACTTGTAAAAAAAGTTCAAAAGTGGTTGTAGTCAGTTGAGGAGGTTGATATGCCTTCAAAAAGGCCTTGTGAACATTGTATGTTGTTGGCAACCATACTTTTGAAAGTAGGAGCACCAACTCCATCTTTTCAACACTTGAACCCTTGTGGTTTCTATTATTTGGTCATTTGATCATTTAGGGTGTTCTTAGATGGTTTGAGGTCATTCTATTTTATTTAATAAGGATTCAATACCATTTTTGTATGTATTAGGTCAATTGAGTCATGATGTAAAGAAGTTGATGAATAAGGGGATTCATGTGGTGAACCATGTAATTTAAGTGTTTTAGGGTTATTTGTGTTAAATAAGGGCTTTACAGACCATTTATCATGTAATGTGAGTCTTAGGAAGGAGTCTTTAAATATTTGCATAAGAAATATTGAAAAATTGCAAAATGCAAAAGTTGTAAAAACTGCCAAAAGCCAAAATTAGCAATTTTAGTGGAAGACAAAAAGAAAGAAGTTCAAAAGGAAAGCATATGCATTGGGGAAGATCAAGAGACATTGTAATTTCTATTTTAAGTCCATTCAAGGCTAATTATTCAATATAGAAAGTTTGGTTAATGTTTGATTTAGAGTTTTCAACGCTTTATTTTTTATTTTTCATTGTATTTCCTGATTTTATTGTATTTTCAGAGTTTCCTTCACCTGTACGGACCCGTACATTCTTAGAAGGATTTATCATTCATGTTTTCATGTAGTATTGTGAATTATCTTCCATTTTCTTCCATTTAGGGCTTCCAATATTTGTTTTGGAGGGAGAAATACTGATTTTTCTATAGCAGCCTGTGTAACAAATTTATCACTATTTTGTGATTAAAAAAATGTAATTTTTGTCTTCCCACCTACTGTAAAGCCATGTGACTCGGCGGGAAGACTTGCATGCATGTATATTAGGTGTGGAATGAAGTTTCTTGGCGAGTGGGAGTCTTTAAGTCTGAAGTCTTACGATGCCTAGGCAGAAAATGTTAAGTTTCTATGTGAAAATGTTGGTTTCAAGTTGTCTTTTCATGGATTTGTGTTGGGATTGAGTTTAGGAAGGGTTGGAAGGTCTGAGCAGACCTAGGGAAACATGTTTTATGTTTTGGTTTTGTGTATTGTGGTTGTTTGAGTGAAGATCTTGAGAAACCCTAGATTTTAGGAGGGAAAATGAGGGTTTGTTGGAGCAGCAGGTTAGCAAACTCGTACGGAGTATTTGACCAAAAAAATTGTGGTTTTGAAGCACAATTTGTGACTTTCTAGGAGATCTTGTTATGACAAGAAGTTTAAAGGTCGGTTTTTTTGTAAAATTGGGCTAGTTCTTGTAGCCCTTAAGCATGATACCTTGATGTTTCTTTAAGCTTTGGCAGATGAATCTTAGGTGGAAGCTTGGATCTGTCTTCTTGATGAAGTATGAATGTTATTTGGATGATCAATGGATGTTTTTACAATTCTCTTTAAGGAATTGGTCTTTTATTTGTTTAGTGGTGAATTGGAAGACTATAGTACTGACCTTATGGAAGCTAGATTAGATATATGAACCTGAGTTGGTTTCTTGGTTCTTAAGTCTAAATTTGTATTCCTCCACCCTACTCTACATCAGTTGATATGCCTTCAAAAAGGCCTTGTGAACGTTGTATGTTGTTGGAAATCATACTTTTGAAAAAATACCAAAAGGCTTTGTTTTCTAACGTTTTTATCTGTGTAATAGTCTGAATTCATGCCTTGTACAGACCTGTACGGTCTTTAAAGGAGCACCAATGCATGTGGATTGTTAGAGCAGAGTCTTATCCTTCATAAGAATCAAGTTTGAGTGAATTTCATTAGGTATTGAGAGTTTTAGAGGATTTTTTCCAAATCTGACTGTGTATTTTTTGTGTTAAGAGTTTGAAGACACTAAAAATGGGGATTTGATCCATTCCACTCTCTGTGGTCACTATAACTCGGTGGAATGGATCATAATAGGTAGGTTTAGGTGTGTAGGGGTCTAATTTGTGCAGAGGTGTTCATTGGTGCATTTTAGTGTGATGCCCTAGGTGGGTTTGTGAGGGTTTTCAAGTGAAAAATGGTGGTTTTGCGTGATGGTTTGAGGAAATCAGTATAGAGGTGGATATGTAATGTTGTTTAAAGTTTGTGCAAGTGATTTTATACATGTTTAGTAAGGTAGAAGAGTTGAAGGAGGTCGGTAAGCATGAGTTTCAATGAAACCCTAAGTAATAGCCTCAAATAGGGGGTTATGTGGTTCGCTGTCCTAGAAGGCCTATTTCATATAAGAGATGGTGTATTTGTAGGTTTGGTAACCTGTTGAGTGACTGTCCATCAAGTTTGGGTGCCTAGGAAGTGTTTGGGTAAGTGTCCCTTTGGAAAAGAAGGTTTTTTAGACATGTGGAAGAAGCCCTTGATGGATATTCAGAACATTCATTTATTTGAGAATTCATTTGGGAAGCTAAAGTGATAAAGTCCAAAAACATGGTTTGTATGGCTACTAGAGTAGACCTAGTTGAAAGGAGATAATTGTCAAGATAGATACTTGGGGATTTGCAAACTACTTGGGACTAATCTAAATGTGTTTGTTGAAAGATTCCAATCCCTGTCTGCATCAGTTTATTATTTTGGTTGAGTTGTTTTGTGTAGGGAAGTCAAGAATGCAAAGGTGGAGTTGTTGCTATAGAGCCAAAATCTGACTTTTTCATCCAAAAATGGAGGTTTTATGCAGGGTATGGAAGAAATAATGAATGCATGTCTAGGGAAATGATTCTAAAAGTATTTTTAGACATAATAAGGCATGATCCAAGTGTTGGCCGGAGTGTTTGAGGTTTCTTAGAGTGAAATACTTGAAACCCTTACTGATTTTTGTGATTTTCACCCTATAATCAAGGGTTTACATATTTTGTGTATTGTTGGGCGTTTTCCATCTTGAAACTTGTTTATTTGAGAGTTTTTACACATGGCAAAAGATTGTTTTAGGTTTGTTGGTATTTTGGTGATGATTAAAGACTACTTTCTTTGTTAAAATGGCCTATTTGGGGTTCTTTAAAAGCAAAGAAGTTGGGACAGCAGGCATGTGTTCCAAAATAAGTGTATCTGAAAATGATATATGTTTTTAATGGAAAAAATGGCTACCCTAAAATGTATTTATCCTGTAAAGATTCATTGTGGTTTGCATGTTACACCTAATTTAGTGTTTTAGCACTTACAAGCAAATTTGGTCTTTTAGTGCAAGCAATTGTGAAATCTGATTAAACAGTATTGTAAGAAGGTGTTTTATCTTTTTTCATGTCAAAATAAAGATGAATAAAGTGTACCAAGGTCTGGTAAAAGTTTGGAAGCAAGATTTGAAGGTTAGGTGTCTTTTTGCCTTGTGAAAAGTTACAAAGTCGTGCAACTTTCGTTCTCCAACTCGTCTGACCAAATGAACTGTTCCAACACATCCGAATAGGAATTTTTACACTAGGCATGGTCCTCTTTCACACCCAAACATGTGGAATCGCTTCGAGCTACGTTCAACCGGATCGATCCCTTAAGGGTCCAAAGGGAAAAATGGTTGTAAACTTTAGCATGAGGTTACTCAGACACCGTGATGCTTAGAAACTTCTCGTCTAATCCTATGGGATTACGTTGGGCCCCTCTACAATAACCTCTCTCGGTTTTTTTTATCTCATAGCGGTTTTTTTGTAGTGTCCAGTTTTCAGTTGATAGAAAAAGTGTCAAATGGAAGCAGTGGAAAGTTGCAAAGTGGTGCAACTTTTGTTCTGCAACTCGTGTGACCAAACGGATTGTTCCAACGTGTCTGAATAGATATTTTTACACTAGGAATGGTCCTCTTTCACACCCAAACACGCGGAATCGCTCCAAGCTACGTTCAACCGGATCGATCCCTTAAGGGTTCAAAGGGCAAAATGGCTGCAAACTTCAGCATGAGGTTACTCAGACACCGTGATGCTTAAAACTTCTCGTCTAATCCTATGGGATCAAGTTGGGCCCCTCTACAATAACCTCTCTCATTTTTTGTTATCTCGGAGTGGTTTTCCCGTAGTGTCCAATTTTCAGTTGATGGAAAAAGTGTCAAATGGAAGCAGTGGAAAGTTGCAAAGTGGTGCAATTTTCATTCTGCAACTCGTGTGACCAAACAAACTGTTCCAACGTGTCTGAATAGGCATGTTTACGCTAGGCATGGTCCTCTCTCACACCCAAACACGCGGAATCGCTCTGAGCTACATTCAACCAAATCGATCCCTTAAGGGTCTAAAGGGCAAAATGGCTGCAAACTTCAGTATGAGGTTACTCGGACACCGTGATGCTTTTAAACTTCTTGTCTGATCCTATGAGATCGTGTTGGGCCCCTCTACAATAACCTCTCTCAGTTTTCGTTATCTCGGAGTGGTTTTCCCGTGGTGTCCAATTTTCAGTTGATAGAAAAAGTGTCAAATGCAAGCAGTGGAAAGTTGCAAGGTGGTGCAATTTTTGTTTTGCAACTCATGTGACCAAACAGACTATTCCAACGCGTTCAAATAGGCATTTTTACGCTAGGCATGGTCCTCTTTTGCACCCAAACACGCATAATCGCTCTGAGCTACGTTCAACCGGATCGATCCCTTAAGGGTCCAAAGGGCAAAATGGCTGCAAACTTCAACATGAGGTTACTCAGACACCATGATGTTTAGAAACTTCTCGTCTGATCCTATGGGATTGCGTTGGGCCCCTCTACAATAACCTCTCTTGGTTCTCACTATCTCGAAGTGGTTTTCCCATGGTGTCCAGTTTCCAGTTGATGGAAAAAGTGTCAAATGCAAGCAGTGGAAAGTTGCAAGGTGGTGCAATTTTTGTTCTGCAACTCGTGTGACCAAACAGACTGTTCCAACACATCTAAGTAGGCATTTTTATGCTATGCATGGTCCTCTTTCACACCCAAACACGTGGAATTGCTCTAAGCTACGTTCAACCGGATCGACCCCTTAAGGGTTTGAGTGTAGTATGTTGAAATAGGCCATTCCTCCTATTGTTCAGGTTGTGTCTCGGTGATATGGACTTGATGTAACTTGAATTGTGGTAGCTTGATATACAAAGTCTATTGATGCTAGGGTTCAATTTGTATGATTTTGAAAAAAGAAGCCAACTAAGTAGAGTTATCAACATTATTCGTAAATCATAAGAATTTGTTTAGTACACTAGCCATTTTGATGCCTTCTTGTAGTTTCAAACATTATTTTGTATCATTGTTACATTGGTTTTCGAAGTGGCAGCTTAATATAGCTCCATAATACAAAATATGGTTCACACTGATTTTCACGTGAAAAAAATGTGAAGAGACAAAACAAGAAAACATGTAAAAGAGAGAAAAAGAAGGAATGTGAAGAGACAAAACAAGAAAATCAAGAAAATCAAGGAAGAGGACGAGTCATAGGTCATTCAAGGAAGATGAAGAGGTAGTTGATGGTTGGAAACTTCTTTAAAAGCATTGTAAAGGCCAAGCAAAGAGATCATTGTATTCTGGAAGAATTAAATTAACAAAGAGTTCCTTGTTTTAGCTTATTTTCTGTGTTTTTCAATTGTTTCTTAACTTGTACGGACTGTGCAAGAGTTTAGGGTTCAAATTTAGATTGTTTTCATTAGGTTGGGAAATCACCATTTGTTTACATCTATTTGGGAAGGAATCCATTAAATTTAATGTTTGCTTGAGCATTCTTCTTATGGCTTAGTCTGAAATCCTGTGCATTGAGTTTTGAGAGTCTTATAAGGTATTTCCACACTACTCCACCAATGTAGGTCAGGTAGATTGGTGGAGTAGGTTAGGGATAGGTTATTTGTTATTTTTTTATGCTTGTGAGTGGAGGAAAAAGCAAGAATACCTTGAAGGAGCTACTGCAACATAGGAAATTCTGAGTTTTTCTAGTCAAAATGAACAATTTCCAACATGATAGTGGAGAAAGAACAAGTGCATGGGTTAGAAGATGTTTCCAAATGCCTTTTGATGTATTTTGACATGTTCCAATGGTTGGACGGAGGTTTTGAGGTTTGCATGTAGCCTATACAGGAAACCCTCATTGATTTTTGAGTTTTTCACCCTATAAACAAGGGTTTGTCAATATACTTGTTGTTAATCAGATTGCACCCGAACGCTCGATTAGTTAAATCAAGCAATCTGTTGAAACATGGAATGATTCTCAGGCCTGTGGGTTGCCTAACTTCGAGAACCAATCTCCAGAGAGGGCTGGTTCCCTGATGAAAAACCTCCTAAAACTAACTGATTTGGCTTGGGAAAGAGGTAGAAAGACTAAGTCTAAATTCTAAACTATGAAACTTTAACTACGGTGATGCACCGAAGAATTCAACATGCAGACTTAACTCACAGAACAATTACTCACTATTTTCATTCGCACAACTAGATCTGGAAGTTTAAACACTTGAATGTTTTAAACAAAGGTTGTTAAAGAAACAATCACAGAAGGAAAATATGATTTCCACAACTAGACTGTTCAATTACTGATTAGCACAATGTTTAACCAGTAGATTTAAACTTGGATGCATACATAATTCATTAAGGAGACAAAAATATTTAAAGGTTTCATATATTGCAAACACAATAATTACTTCGATCAATCCCACATGACAAAGATGCTTGAAACTTGAAGGAAAATTCTAAAATACTGAAACTTGAAGGAATTCTCTGCAATAACACGATTTGAACCTGTAAAAACACTGCTGTATTACTCTATAAAAATGCTAAGTTACAAGATAGTCTTCTTTGCTGAAGGCAAACGCAGAAAACAAGAACTAGATTGAAAAAGATAAACTTTTTCAATATATACAATATGAAAGGCACTCCAAAGTGCATGAATAGTAACTGAAAGTCATCAGAAGGTGAAAAGATGACAATTACAATGTGAAATCCGGGCACAAATGAAGAATCCCTAAAAAAGTGGCTCAAACTCATGCAAAAATGAGTGAACACAAACTCAAACTGGTGGTCATAAAGCATGAAATCAATCTGCAACTCGAACTAGACTGAAAATCCCTGAAAAAGTGGCTTAAAGCATGCAAAACTGCCTTGTTTGTATCAATCTACCCATGCAACTCTAAAGTCCACTTTTGCACAATCAATCTTCGGTTTAAGAAAATAGTTATAACTCAGCTTTATATAACATTTATTTATTTGCATTTTAAAATACTAAATTAATTAAATGATTTAAGAAATATCATTTAATTAATTAGCTTACAAGATTTAATGCAAATAAACAAATAAGAATAATTCCTTTTGCAAAAATTGAATTTCCCCTCATAGCTTTATACACTCACTCAGCATATATTAGGAAATGATTTAAATTTTCAGCCATAAAACCTTACACCAATCTTCATTATTATTTGACAAAGCTGACCACTTGCTAGATCCCTTAACTTTTTAAAAAGATGTAACCATGGGAGAATAAAATACAATGATATTGAAAATCATTTGCAAAAATATCAAAAAGAATTTATGGCGAATGAATAAGGCAAAACATGAACCCTAAAATCATTATGTCCTTTGACTTTTGAGAAGCTTCTGGAGGAAGTCGGCCGCCATGAGTAAGGGTCTGTGAGAACTCTTTGATGCTAAGGCAGTCTTGAGGCGAATTTCATCATGCTTCGTCATTTTCTGAAGTTCTGAGAGCCGTTTTGAAGCTCAAACCACGTTTTTATACTCGTTCCTAGTGATTGACATGTGAACCCTGCAAGAGAAGCATGGTAAGTCTTTCTTTTGACAGAAAACTGGACTTCTTTTCTAATTTTGACAACATTCTTTGGTTTCTTGGCCGCAACCATGACCATATGCTGATATTTTTTGTATCTTTACTTCCTCTGTGCTTCGTATCTGTTGGTTTTGGCTGCCATTGCTAAGAAACGAGCTTGATTTATACTAGCAAAGAAATAACACAAAAGAAATTTGAGACTGGACACCATAACAGCCCTGGTAAGCTTGATGCGATCCTTCCTTGTATACTTTCCATTTCTCTCAAGCCATCACTATGAGATTTTTGTAACCTTAAAGCCACCATTACTTTGCTGCTTTTGAGAATTTCACTGTGATTTAAGAAGAAACTAAAACAGGGAAAAACACCCTCTTTCTGTTACTGTGCACCAAGAGATCTTTACATATATGGCTCGAAAACTACAACATACTTTGTTCCTGGCCGTAGCTTATGAAAATCTCATCTGGGTCTTTCAATTTTGTTGATTTTTTGCATTTGAAAACAAAAACCTTTCATGGGTAAAAAGAAATCTGCCTCTTTACCATTATGAAAACATTTCTGAGCAAGATTGGAGTAAACACTGGCATTTCATTATGAGTATTTTGTTTTGGTGTGCATTTCTGCTGGTAAAATTTGAAATAGCTCAATGAACAGTATGTCAATGATTGTTTTATAAAAGAACCACTAATTCTCTCTGTATTGAAGGTCGCGGCTGCTGTGGTAATTCTGGGTATTTGATCCTTTGCATCTTTGAATGTATCTGAGACAACAACTTTAAGAACCATTCTGACCTTTAACCTCTGTCTACGCTGACAACCATGGCTTCATTTCTAAGTAACTCATAATGTCTTTTAAGGCAAAACTATGTTTTGATATTTAATGCAGTCTCAGTAGCACTTGACAGCCCTTGATTGACTTTGGTTTTATATCTATGCAAAATATGCTTTTCTGTATCTTTGCAAATAAGGACTGCCAATGAAAGACATATGTTCCATTTAATACTAATGCTGAATAACTCATATTGCATTGTTGTCTCAGTAGCACTTATAACATTGTATACCTTTTCTTTGAACGATAATGTCTCATTGTGCAAAGTAAAGTTCCACAACACTTCATATATATCTTCCATTATCGCTATGTATCTTGTAAGCATGTTAATGACTGGTAATAGCTGAAACTTCCATTCGTTATTTAAAATCAGCTGTGAATATCACTAAATCTGAACCTTCTCTTAACCTCGTCAGTAGTAGTTGAATATTTAACTTTTCAGACTCATGATCTTTCTGTTATTCTCATTTGATACTTGAAACAACATGGCCTTTTGATGAATCTGTACCTTATTACTCATGAATACTTCCTGATACTCTGCCGAAGTATTATCCTTACATGCTTGACATTGATGTTAACATTTTTACTTGTGCACCATTATTTGATTTTCTCCATTGTTATGCCTCTTGTATCAGATCTTTGTTGACTAAACATATGACTACTTTCAAATCACGGTGACTGTCATCATTTCAAAAGTCCTATGAGATTAACATGATCTTTGATTTCTTGCACATTCTTGCTAATAAGCTCGAACAGAGCTTACAGCTATTAAGACTACTATGAACTCTATGATGTCTTCTTTTAAGACTAATACATGCATTTGAAGCTATGAACACTTGAATGCATGAATACTCTGTCTCTCTTCAATGTAAAGAGGCTCTATACTTCATTTAGATGTAATGTGAAAATGTAAAGAAGGGCTGAAAAGAATATTAAATCTAATGAGTGCAGCATTGATGCTTTTAATGAGATGAAGAGCAAAATTATACTGTAAGCTCAAGCTGCTTTTCCTGAATCTGTTTGAAATAAAGTTGCTTATTTGACTATTTCTTTAGCTCTTTTGATGACTGATTTGACAATATTAATGAACTCTCGTATGTAACTTGAGAGTGTATCCTTTTGATATGTCGGGCTCAACCCTTGTGGGAGCCCGTTTTACTCCACATATCTGATGAAATGAACTTGAACATGATGACTTACTCCTGCACACTGAAACAAACATGTTAGCAAAATAAAAGAAGCTGAAAGCTTCCATTGAATTATGTCTTTCCTCTCGATCTTTTGCAATTATCTGATGAATGCTTGGTTTAATGCAAATTACATTCTTGTTTGTAGCATAGGTGTAAGGCAGAAAGTAATTCACCATTGCTTAGAGTACAACTCTAATACCATTTCCTTAACGATTTTGCAGGTACACAGAGCGATGAAGCGAGGGTGCAGCTGCATGGAGACACGATGGCTAAAGATACCAACGAAAGCGATTCATCATTACAGGCAATGATGAATTGCTTCTCTTTTTTACGCTTATGTTATTTTCAGCAATGTAGTTTGTCCTTTAAAATTGTATTCATCATTTGATTGTCAGATCAAATTAAGTTACTCTCGTGGCTTGTGCGAGATTCAACATTTCACAAAATGAATAAAAGCATCACTATGCAAATTTTCTCAATTTTCTGTTTTAAACATTTGCACAATAAACTATGACTCATATGTAAGATGATCTCAATGATGATCAATGAACACTTAATCAGCAAAACATGAAAAAAATTTGTACCTATAAATGATGAACTTCATTCAGCTCTACTTGTTTGAGCTTGGAGTGAAAAATAGGTAACAATACTGTCAAAAGGAGTCTTTTAATCCCTGAAAATGGATAAATTGGGAGTTTTGTGTTATGTCTAATGATTGTTTTGAGGTTTTAAGTGTTTTGGGAATGTTTAAAGGGAGTCTTCTTTGAAAATCAGGCATATTTTAGTAGCCTTTTTGATAGCGTTCAGACTAAAAATTGCTCATTTCTTCAATATAAGTTATTCTGAGTTTTTGATATGAGGACATGGGTATTAAGAGGTCTCTAAAAGTGTTTTGGATCTTGGGTTTTGAAACTAGTGTGTTTGGTTTACCCGATTTAGGGCATGAATGTCTCATTGAGAAGTAGTGCCTTGACTGCTTAGAGAATAGAAGTCTGACCTAACAGTGATCAGTGAGTTGATTTTGGGATAATGTTGTCTAAGTGATGGTTTCAAGGATGTATGGAGTCTTGGAAAGGGTTTAGAAGTGAGATATGTTGTTTTGATAGTTGGACAGTGAGGAGACTTGGTGTAAAATAATACATGAAATTGTAAGTTCAGTCAAAACAAAGTTAAGAGAGCAAGTTCCTGATTTGTATCAGTTGTAATAATGATGTTCACAATGCTTGATGGTCTGGTAAAAGTCTGAAAGCCAATTGTAATGATGGATTGACTATTTGGGACAAGTTGAATGAATTGATTGAATGGAAGAGTGCCTTGTTGAAAATGGTGTTTTTGAAATGCATGTTGATCTAATTGATTGAATCAAAGTTTTCTAAAATGGTTTTTTGCTTTGAATGAGTCAATTGGAATACAGATTTGTGGAAGGATGAATGATGAATGATAAGAGAATTTGAGTGGATGAAAAGTAGATTTCTGATGAAATGTTGAAATTTTGTTTGATCTTCTCCAAGATGAGTTTGGGACAAGAGTTCCCTAAGTTGTTGAGTGGTTTGGCAATCTTTGTATTGCATCAACTTGTTGCTTACTATTATGCTTTGATAGATTTTTTCCAAGCATTCATAGCTTGTTCGAAAGCACCTGTTTTAGGCTTTTAGCCATAGCAGCAAGGCAATGAGCTGTTTGATAAAATGCTTTGATAGACATGTACGAAAAATGTGTTAGCATGTTAGCATAGACAAGGCAGTGAACTCTTTGAAAAAATGCCTCAAAGAAATGTGGTTTCATGGTGATGGAATGGCATGATGAATGCCATGACAAGAAAATTGTTATGGATTGTCATGGCATTCCATCACCATTGAGACCACATTTCTTTGAGGCTTTTTTCAAACAGTTTGTTGCCTTTTCTATGCTATTGATTATTAGTATGATTTGATAGATTTTTTCCAAGCATCCATAGCTTTTTTGGAAGCACCTATTTTAGGCTTTTAGCCATAGCAACAAGGAAGCAACTGTTTGATAAAATGCTTTGGTAAACATGTATGATAAATGTAGTAGCATAGACAAGGCAATGAACTGTTTGAAAAATGCCTCGAAATGGGTCTCATGGTGATGGAATGCCATGACAATCCACAACAATTTGCTTGTCATGGAATTCCACCACCATGAGACCACATTTCTTTGAGGCATTTTTTTCAAACAATTCATTCCCTTGTCTATGCTATTGCTTACTATTATGCTATGATAGATTTTTTCTAAGCATCCATAGCTTGTTGAAAGCACTTGTTTTTAGGCTTTTAGCCATAGCACAAGGCAATGAACCTGTTTGATAAAATTCTTTGATAGACATGTATGAAAAATGTGTTAGCATAGACAAGGCAATGAACTCTTTGAAAAATGCTCAAAGAAGTGAGGTCTCATGATTCGATGGAATGCCATGACAATCAAATGCTTATTGTCATGGCATTCCATGTCATGACTCTGTTGATGGCATGGCATTCCATCAGGTCATGAGACCTCATTTCTTTGAGGCATTTTTTCAAAGAGTTCACTGCCCTGTCTATGATATTGCTTACTATTATACTTTTGATAGATTTTTTCCAAGCATCCATAGCTTGTTCGAAAGCACTTGTTTTAGGATTTCAGCCATAGCAACAAGGAAACACTTGAACTATTTGAAAAAATGCTTTGGTAGACATGTATGAAAAATGTGGTAGTATAGACAAGGCAGTGAACTGTTTGAAAAAATACCTCAAATAAATGTGGTCTCATAGAATGCCATGACAACCAAATGCAATTGGTAGCTGCTCCTAGTTATTAGTTATGCAATGTGAAGTAATTGCATAACCGCTTAGGTTGACTTTGTAAAAACTATATTGTAATTGAAATTTTGTCATCTATCGATCTAGTTATTAGTTATGAAATGTGAAGCAATGCTTTGAGTTTGAAAGATGTGCAAATGCAATGTAATCAACGCTATGAATATAAACCACAAAAATCTATTTTTTACTAAGTTACTCGCTCAGTTTTGTTCTGTTCGGTTCGAGAACCGTTTACTGTTCGAATTTTTTTTTGGGGTTGGGTTCGTTTTGGGTTTGGTAATACAAAAACATATAAAATCAGAAATATATACATATTTGCAGCACAATCAAGTTCAGAATACCACCATATTAATAGTCAAATAACATAGCAAAAATACACCACCACTTTCATAGTCAAATATTAAAATATTAGTGATACTCGAATGTCATGACACAATTATAAATTAAAGTTCAAACATAAAAAATGTCAAGTGTTTACAATCAGCCATTATTGATCATTGATCAATTTGAAAAGTGTGAACATTTTTCTGTGTGGAAGGAAAACAAGAAAATAGTGTTACATAATTATTTACATTGTGAAAGAGCCAAAACCTTTTTCTTGCAGATCGTAGAAGAATCTCAGTGATTTTTTGGGTGTCCTTGCCTTGGAACGGAACTATCCTGAGCCATGAATGATTGACCAGGAACTGTGAGAAAGAAATAAGATAAATCATGCAACTTGTTGCAATTTCTTTCCTTGGGAAAAAGGGTAAAGTTTGCTTTTCAAGGAGAATCTCCTTTAGAGTTTGAAAGCATTGATAATTTTCAAGATAGACTTAGCCAAATATGTCATCTAGGTTTGAAGCTTTTAGGTAAAATGTTTGCTTCTTAAAATTTTGTTCAAAATTCAAGATGCAGGCTCTCCTCCCTTAGGGAAGAGAAGGCCTATCAAACCTAACACTCTTATGCAACACTTCTTAAGTTCTTGTTGATGCGATTATTAGATGTGAAGTTTCAAAATAGGCATGGTTATATAAACTCTCATCTCAGGACTATCATTGCATCAAATTAAGAATTTTCAATCCTTTATGGTCTAGACAAGAGAAGTATGGAGTAGTGTTCCAATGCTAAAGTCTTATTGTGAATCTCTTTGCTATGAGTGGTTCAAAAATGAGAATCTATCTTCTGCACCAAATGAGAAATATTCACAATATGTGCTAGGAAGGAATAAGTCCATAAGATCGAGTATGCAAGAACTGAGAATTGCAAAATTGGCTTACGTTTGACTTCCACACATAAATTTTCACACTTTTCGATGTTCACATGTAAGTCAAAAAGTATATGTGCGTAAGTTGTAAAGTATACACTTGAATACACGTAACTCATATCTATTGAACCATGAATTTATAATGCAAATATGGACACCATCAATAAAAAGATTTGTATTAAAAGAAAATAGCCATGTACACATACATCAATATATGTCGATATAAGTATAAAATATAGTTACAAAATAGCCATATAGGCTTACGAGAATGCCATATAGGCATACAATGTCAAATATATCCAATACAAAATATGTACAAAATTGCCATGTAGGCATACAACAAAGGGCTCTGCATTCAAAATTCATTTCTCTCCATGCTCTGTTCAAATACAATTTTCTTTCCCTTTGATTGGCGATCCGATGGCGATAAGTCTGTCACCCATTTTTGTTGTGCTCGAGGAGTGCTCCTGCTGCTCCTCCTAGTGTTTAGCTCCTTGTGAAGTTTCAACTGTTACAATAAGAAGTAAAAACATTAATATATAGAAATTACATTATAAAAATTGATATATTTAACAAAATAATCACTTACGACCATCTCATGATCACTCTCCTCGATGGAAATATTTGCACACCGATGTTGAGGCGTGCTCAAGCCCTGTATAAACCATCCAAATAGGAATTAAACTACGAATCAATAATGGTTTTATTTTTCACTAGAACTAGTTCATCTATAACAACGAATGTAAATTGAAATTTAGTAATTTTCCTCATACCTCCCCTATTAGAGCCATCGAGGATTGTATAGTGGAGGAAACACCAATACCCATTGCCCTCGTAAAATTTGGTGGTGTTTTTGTCACCAACATCTGAAAATAAAACAAAAAATTATTCAATCACAAAAAAGTTACAATAGCGATCCACGTGATGACTTATAATGTATGAGATCTAATGAACAAAATTTTGAGTACAAGTATTAAAGTATATATTTTTGATTATTAGTTATCGAATTTGAAGTAATGCTTTGAGTTTGAATGATGTGTAATGCAACGTAACCAACAATATGAATATAAACTACACAAATCTATTAAACTTAGAATTCATTAGTTAAGTTCTCTTTATTCTATATTACCTCCATAAACGTTTGATCAAATCTACTGGCACTAGGAGGTGTTTCCTTGAAACCTCCAACATTACCCTGTTCAACATCCAAAATCACATATTAAAATGTACCATTCGTCAAATAATGCTATTAACATGTAATAAATTTATAATTGTTTACTAGTTACATACCCCACTGATAGGTGTACTGCAAAACTAAGTAGGTGGATGACTGGTGTATCCAGTCTCTACACTGTGACCCTGCAATTTTATTAAAATAATAAAACTAAATTAGTTAATCTTGCATTTCACAATCAAAATTTAATAAATTAAATTCAATGAACATGTTGAGTTTTACCTGTGTGTCAATGCCATATGCATCATGCAAAATGTTAGCCATCCTCTCCATCCCTGTAGATGCATACAGATCAGGCTGCGTAGTAGCATATAGATCCTGCGTAGCACCCTCCTGAGTGCCGGTAGGGTCATACGAACAAGTCGCCCCACAAGATTGACACACATGGGTTCGAAGGCCACCACCTGAAGACTCCCCTGGATAGTGATGTATAATAGGGCTAGTGTGATGGATGACACTCCGGGTCAAAGTTGTGATCGCCTGCAATGTCTCTATGTCGACACTCTCCTTCACAACGACAGGCATCACAATCTACTCATGAGGCAGCCTAGCGAGAGGTTGTCTCCCTTGCCGCATAGGATCCAGCTGTGCACCGGGCCTATCCTGAGCTGACCCCCCACCTCTCCCCTAGAACTCCCTCATATCAAAATAATTTGGGATTTGGTTCAATACAAACTCACTATATAGTTTCCTAAGAAAATATTGGGGAACTTCACAATTATTGCACGGTGGGTAATCAAAGACCATATACCATCTTTCATAAAAACGGTTCTTAATCTCTTGGTGGTGGCACCAATGAATAGGAAACCTCTTTGCATTGAGGGTAAGATTTTGATTTGTTTTAGGGTCAGTGAATAGAGAGCACAAATCACCTTTAGTAATTTTTAAATCTTTTACTTGTTTGTATGATAATTTGTCTACATAATATGCCCTAGCTGTCTGCCTCCTATCTTGCCATCTAGATATTTGTTGGGTGATTGCATCTACATTTTTTAACATATCTTTCAATGAATTTGCTAGAAGCATTCTTTCTGTGGTTGAAGCATTTGGATCACTCAACCTACTGATAAGATCCTCAAGTTGTTTTCTATTGTTCTCAATTTCACTCTTCAAATTTTCTTGAGTGCCAGGAGGGTATTGAGAGAATGGTGGGGGAGGTTGATTTTGTTGTTGAGGTTGATTTTATTGAGGATTTTGATGAGGATTTTGTTGTTGAGGTTTTGCCTCCTCTTCTTGTTGAGGATTTGCAGGATTTCCTACAAATTTAAAAAAAAATAATCAAATCTAACTTAAAACAAACAAAATCAATTTCAAACTAACAAATTCAATTTCAAACTAACAAATTCAAAACAAATAGCAAACAATACTTACTTCCAGCATCTCTTCGTCATCGTGGCGCCATATTTGCAAAGAAAATCCAACTGTTGTTGATGAAATTTGTAGAAATCCTTCCTCCTAGAACGCGAGCGCGAAAGTGAGGGTTTTTGGCCGCAGGAAGAGTTGAGAAACAATAAAAAGCAAATGATACAGATTTCACTTTTTTTTTTGCTTTTAAAATCACATAGCGCGAGCACATTATAACGTGCTCGCGTTATCTCTTTTCAATTTTTTTTTCCCATTTGGCCACAAAAGTGTGACCAGCTTCATGCACCCACCCCAATGCATAAACACATCACTTCAAAGATGGGCAAAATGTATACACCTAAAAATGGTCTAGAGAATATAATTAATTAAATACAAATTATTTGATTAATTAACCTTAATTTCTTCTACTATTGAATAAATAGAAATATTTATTTATATAGTTCATTATTATTTCTTCTATTTTTATCATATTATTTCCTCTTAATTAAATAAACAAATTTAAATACTTTGTTTTATTTAATTATTATCATTATTATTTCTTCTATATTTATTCATTTATTCTATCTTAATTAAATAAGCAACTTCAATAGTTTGTATTATTTAATTATCTAATCATGTTTCCTCTTAATTATATAAAGATCTTTAAAGTTTTTATTTAATTATCATATCCCTTTTTATTAAATAAGCAAATGTCAAATATTTGTTTCATTTAATTAAATATCTTCTTTTTGCTAAAATTGAATAAATCCAAAAATTCAAAATGAAGGCATAAAGGTAATTTCCTCTATTCACTCACCAATAAAATTAGATATTTCATATCTAATCAATTCAACTGGTATTCACGGGAAAATTTGGAGACAAACTTGCAGGCAATCCTCTTCAATCTCCTTCCTCTGATTCTTCCTATCATCTAGCCAAATGTTTTCATGGGGAGGAACCATTCCCATGATCAACTCAAGGTTCTTCATCTCTCACCATTCAATCCTCTAGATCAAATCCAAGCCTTTGTTGTGTTGCCCCTTTGCAAATGTGTTGTCATAAATCTATATATACAACCTTCTGAAGTAGGAAAAGGATCCCAACTTTGTGCAAACATATTCTGCAAGAATAGCAATCAAGCAATCAAGCATTTTAGCAATAACAATACCATTTAGCAATAGCAATCATAGCATCAGTAGAATCAATATCATGGTTGCATTGTAGATTATTGTAGCTTCATTTTATCATATTCATGTCAGCATAGATTATAGTAGCTTCATCTTATCATTTAGAAATCATTATACATAATTAGATTACTGCATTTAGCAGCATCTAATTCTCTAGATTGACATTTTAACAGTCACAATGCTTACAAAATATGAGAGCCCTGTGACTTAATAAATCTTTAGAGATAGAGAACAATATGACGCTTTCAGTAGATTTTTGTTTTTAAATTAGTTTGATTGCTTTTGAATATTTGATATAATGTCTTATTAAGAAGTGTTTTTCAATTACTTATTCCACACTTACACATGTGTTATAACTTTACTTATGGATTTGGGTGTTAAAAAAGTGGAAAGACATGTGTTGGTTACATTTTTGGTAGGTATGGATGTCATTTTTTATAGTAAATGGGAAGAAAAATTGTTGTTAATGCATTAGAATGCATGTATAACATTTTGTTCATTCAATTAATGCTCTATAATTATGGCTTTTGATATTAATAACATACAATAACAAAAAAAGATGAGTTTTAGTTACATATTTATTATTTTTCATCATGCTTAGTATTAGTTAACTTATTACAGAATCATCAAGCTTGTAAACTAAAAAGATCAACACAACAAAACATACATATCAAAATATAGGAATACAAGAACAATAAAATCTTAAACTTCAAGAATAGTGGCTCGTCTGTGCAAAAAAAAAAGTTCTCAAAGAAATAAATTTCAACACTTGAACACTCAACAAAATGCTATATTCAACAATAAGTAAGCAACAAAAAACTTAAAATCATTTAGATGATTACTTTAGTGAGGTTCAAAGACAACCTCCCCTTCCTTACATAAACAAAACCTATGTAAGTTGACCAATCATACTAATAACAAATGTCCCCAACTACCCAAAAAAAAAAAATATCAACTATGTCATTAAATTTTATATTCATGCATAGCATAAAAAATAAATAGTAATTTTAACTCAAATATTTAGAAATATACTATTAAAATAAGAAGAATTATTTAATTTGCTAACTCCTTATTATTTACTTGAAATAGGGATCCAAAGAGAAAAAAGGATGGCGATGGATGGAAGCTCCCACAACCATGGATTTGTTCCTCCTCACGTGAGAGCTCAAGACCTATGCGACTTATGCAACCCTCATTATATGGTGTGATGGATCGAGTGTTCTTTGCGGGAGTCTTGGGTGTTTGGATTTTGGGTGTGATTTTTCTCTATATTATCTTTCATTTTTCTAGATCATCTAAACAGTCACGACTAGTATGGCAGGGGCCTAGACCCCCATTTTGACTCTTTTAAAGATTTTCTACTTGGTAATTCATCATCTTCTTTTACCACATTGATGTAGTTCACTTTTATTTATTTATTTATTTTTTCATGTAATCTAGGAATCTAGATAGGAGAAATATTTGGGGTTTCGTTTAAAATCCAATGGTTTTCTGGAAAAAAGAAAGGATCAATCTATTGTAGTGATTAACCATGAAGTTATAGTGAATGATGTTCTTTATCTAGCTAAACATGTATTGATTTGTAACTTTATTGGTCTCTATATTTCTATTTCTTTTTTGGAGAATTGGATTAAGAAAAATGGAGTTTGAACGTTGACATGGAAAATTTTGGCTACAAATGAATATTTCTTTGTCATTTTTTCTTGACTGGTAGATCATAACTCAGTTTTTAAAGGGATCCCATACTTTCATAATCAAGATGGTCTATTCATTAAGCCATGGCATATAGGCTTTGATCTTGTGCAAGAACTTTCATACAAGATTCTTGTCTGGATTCGCTTCCTTGGGCTCTCAATGGAGTTTGAGACAAGAAATTTTGTGATCCATTGTTGTTGTTGTAGGGAAATCTATAGGCCTTCAAGGCATAAGCATTTCCACTTTTTCTCAAATTTGTGTGGAAATCAATCTAAACAACCCTCTTCATGATTATATAAGAATAGAGGTTGGAATCATGAATTGGATCCAACAAGTTGATTGTGATGCACTCGCCTTTCGTTGTCATACATGTCATGAGTGCAAACATCTTCAGAGAAATTGTCTACAATTGGTTCTTAACTTGCTCAACTCTTGCTTGAGACCCAAGAAGCCAATTTAAAGATGAAAGGAAAGGCCTTGATTCAGGTTGATGGGATAGATGCAAATGGCTTCATTCCAATAGAGCCTCATTAAAAGGGGGAGTCCTTGATCTATAAGTGTTCAAAATCCTCAAAAGGAATCACCAACAACAAATTCAATGTTCTTGATATTTTTGAAGATATAGTTGGATGGATCACACTGATGCCATTGATCCGGAGTTGTAGGGTCTTGACGCAAGTATTTCTATAAATACTTCTCTTTATGCTCCTTCTATAGATATACAATTTCCAATGTTAGCAAGTGAGACTCTTCCCTCTAGTCACTTGGAAGGGGGTTCAGGTCAAAAAGGAGTTCTAAACCTAACTGTTGAGAATTTGGTTACCACCCCTTTGAATTTGAATAAATTGAAACCAACTAAAGTCAATGAAACTTTAGACCTAGTGCATGATCTAGAGTCAAAGGAGGAAGGGAAAAATAAATATACTCTTATGTTATGTCTTCACCAAAAGAACATTAAGAAAGAGAGTATCGACAAGGGGGAAAAGGTATGAAGGAAAAAATACCATGAAAAGGTAAAACTAATAGGGGAGTCTCTGATTGAATCGGGTTCCATTAAAACTTTGGACACTCATTTCTCAAATCTCCCAAAATGATTGCTATATCTTGGAATTATAGGGTTTTGAGTAGCATCCCTCGACAAAAATGTTGCTCATGACCTTATTCGTGAACATAGGTTGAATGGTGTTTTTATTTAGGAAATTAAAATTTTAGTGGAAGACATGACAAGTATCTCTTTTAGGATTTGGAAAGGGGATCAATGTTTGGGCATTAGGGCCTTAGGTAATGTTGGAGGCATGGTTTGTTTATAGGAGACTCATCATATCACTCATGCCCAATGCTTGGGGATTATGAATTTAATTTCTTTGGTGGTCTCTTGTTTTCACTCAGGTGAAACTATCTTGCTCATGAATGTGTATGTGCCTACATAGTTTTTAGGTAAGGTTTTTCTCTAAGACCATATTAGATTTAGTCATTCTTTAATGCCTTCCATTCCATGGATTTTAGTTGAAGACTTTAATGCTATAAAAAAATTGGATGAGAAAAAAGGATGCTATATTCATCTTGGTCCATCTTCTACTTTGATGAGAGACAATATTGCCTTTCTTAACTTGGTGGATGTGGTGCCATGAAATAGAACTTTCACATGGATTAATAGAAGATGTGGTGAGGATTCAATCTCTAAAGATTGGATAGGTTCATGGACTTTCCTTATTGGATTGGTAATTGTTGAGCTTCATTTTTTAAATTTTTGGGATGGAAGGGTTTTGATAATTCACCAATCAAGTTTTCTTCTTCTATATTTCCCTCCCAAAGAACCCTCCTTTCAAGTTTCAACTCATGTGGTTTCAAGATGATGAATTGTTCAACCTAATGGAGTGGTGGTGGGTGAAAGGGATCCTAACTTTGGAATTGCTATATATACCTTTTTATAAAGGCTTCAATTTGTTAAATACAAGCTTAAAAAGTGTAATAAATGCTCTTTTGAAAATGTGTCTCATGCAAAATATTCTCTTCAAGAGAATCCTGAGAGAATAACCTTTTGGATCAAGGATGAGGGATTGATGGATGGCCTTTTGAAGGAAGAATCTAATTGTTGCCAAGAATTGGCTAAATGAGAGTTGTGAGAAGATATATTTTGGAAAATAAATTCCACAACAGATTGGCTTTAAGAGGGTGACATGAATACTTCCTTTTTCCATAATTCATTAAAAGATCAGCGAAGTGGGAATTCTATTTCCTCACTCTTCTCAGAGTAGGGTGATCCTTTGTCTTCTTTTCAAGATATTTCTAAGGAAGTTGTTTGTTCTTTTCTTCTTTTTTATAGAGTAGCGTCCCTATGCTCTTGAAGAGGAAAGACACATTCTTGATTGCATCCCTTCCTTGGTATCTAAAGATATGAATAATTATCTTATGGCTACCATCTCTTTGGAAGAACTTGAAAAAAATATCCCAAATGAAGAAGGGAACGGCTCCTAGACCTGATGGATTCCCTGTAGAGTTCTTTTAGGATTTCTGAGAAATCTTATAGTTTGAATTGTTTGAAATGGTTAGAGAATCACAACAAAATAAGCAAATTCTCAAATCCATTAACTCAATTTTTCTAGCTCTCATTCGTAAGAAAGGGGTTGCTTCTTGTCTGAACTTCTTTCACCCTATTTCTCTCTACAATGTTCCTTACAAAATAATCACCACAATTATTGCAAGAAGATTAAAAAGGGAGTTGTCTCCTCTAATTTCTCTTAAGCAAGGAGGATTAGTGAAAGGAAAGAAAATCCTATATAATATCATGATTGTTATAGAATTCATTCATTCTATGGCATCTTCTAAGGAGATGTCCATGTTTATTAAGTTGAACATGTCCAAGGCTCATGATAGGGTCAATTGGTCTTTCTTGCACAAAATTTTGTCTTCTTTTGGGTTATGCTTCTAGACACCTAAATTTGTCCATTCCCAATAACACTTGTCTTTTAGCCTATCATAAGCCATTGATTAAATAAATATATTTATTTGATTAATTTACCCATCACCTTTATTCCCCACTTTACTTAAATAAATTTATATTTACTTAATTAAGTCTAGCCTTATCCCCAAAATCCTCCAACTAAATTAATTAATTAATTAATTTAGTATAATTAATCCCCACCACCTTTTCCTCCAATATTTAATTCCACTTTATCCCTCAATCCTTGTCCATTTAATCCTAGTCATTGATTCCATTCACATGGATCATAGTATCATGTGACAAGTGTCTCTCTCACATGTCTAATACCTAGTCTAGATTCATTGAATCTAGACTCTTTCCAACAATTCAAACTAACTTTTCATCTCAACCATCCATTTCATACTACATCTCCAAATCTTAGTCATTCACATAAGGATGTTGTCCTAATGCACATCATAAACCTAGCTCTTATCCCTCATGTGACAATTTTCACATGACTACAATTTTAATCCAAACCCTAATCCTCAATCAATCCTAGCCATCCATTAACCAATACATCTTGCCCCTTGATTTATTTCATAGAAATTATATAAATGAGAGGCCTCTCATCCCATTTGAATATATAGTCTTATCATATCCTTATGTTGTTGCATTTTCTATCCACTTCTTTTATAGCCTACCTAATCTTCCATTATCTTAGTCTCATGTTATCCATTTTATATATCATCCTATCAATCATATCATCATGTTACTGGTTTTATAAGCAACCACATCCCATGAATACATCAAAGGAGCACATCAAGAGAGTGTTGGATGCAACTCTTCTTTAAGCTCAATTCGAGAGGAGAAAGGAGTGACAAAGGTAAAATATTCCATTATTGTATTTGAATCTTTATGTTATTTCCTTTGTTCGTTTTTCTTGTCTTCATTGCTTGGGTTGGATAGATTGGGTAATGAATTGTGTGACCTCAAATTCATTTTAGTCCTCATTAATAACATTCCTTTAGCTATATTCTCTACATTTAGGGTTCTTAGACAAGGAGACCCTTTGTCTCCTTATCTCTTCATTTTGATGGTAGAGGGTCTCAGATAGTTGTTCAACCATCATGTAGAGAGAGGGGCTCATTCAAGGTTGGTCTTGGGATCAAAATATTAATGCACAAACTGATTTGCAATTTTTTGATGATATTGTCTTAATGGGGATGACTAACATTAATGAGGTAGTCTGCTTTAGGAGAGTTTTGGATGTTTATTTATCTTAATTCAAGTAAAAAAATAAATGAGGAAAAATCTAGTATTTTCTTCTTCAACACTCTTGAAATTATTCAATGCAGAACTGTAGGTATTCTTAATTTTCAAATTGGAAGTTTGCCAATGGATTGCCTAAGAATTCCCCTCTTTGTAGGTGCTCTTAGAAGAGAACATTGAAAAAATATTTTAGATGAATTTCAAATATATAAGAGTGATTCATTGGACGTTATGATGGTTATCATTTGTTGGTAGGGTTGTTATTCTAAAATATGTTTTGTAGCATTTCCTATATATAGTTTTTTAATTTTAGCCACCCCTAAGTGTTTTTGTAAGGAATTTGATACAAGTTATCTATATAATTTATTTAGACAGGAATTCTTGATTCTCAAAAATGGAGTCTGATGAGTTGGGGCCTAGTTTGTAGATCAAGAGAGCATGGGGACTTGGTATTCATATTTTTTAGCTCAAATATCAAGCTTTAGTAGCCAAATTATATTGGAGATGATGTAAGCAACCATAACAACCTTGGGCTATAATTCTCAAATTCAAATATTTAGGTGGGTGGTAGAGGAGGATGTTCCATGGATGGAGTTGATTGGTAAAGGATCAATGGCTTGGAATACTTTGAAAAAGGGAGCTTTGATTATCAAGCAAGGCCTATTTTGGATCATCAATAAAGGTAATGAAACTTTATTTTGGGATGATTCTTGTGATAATCATTCCCCCATTATTTATTATTTTCCTCACCTTTGATTTGTATGAAATATTTTCTTGGAGACTAGATGGTCCAAGGTGGATAATTTTAAGTATAATTTCTCTTCAAGAATTTCCCTCTTTCATGGATGGAAGGAGCTTGAAATATAGCCTAGAGGAGGTTGTGTAGAAGATAGTAAATGCCTTACTTTAATTTTAGCAAACAAACTATGTAGCTTTTTGGAAGACCCAAATATTCTTGCTTGGGGCCATCATCCTAAAGGTGATATTATGTTGGGAGTAGCTAGCATTTTTTAGAGGTCTGGAAAGGAAGAGAAACTAAGTACCCTAGTTGGGAAAGAACTTGAAACAAGTTTGGATGGTCAAAGTGTAATTTATTTTTATGGTTGTTAAGTTAGACCAAGTGCCTAACCTAGGAGAATATTTGTAAGAAAGGTTTTTAGGGACCTTCTAGATGTTTCCTTTGTGGAAATAATGAGGAAGGAACTAATCACCTTTTCTTTCAATGCCCCTTCTCTAAAGATCTGTGGAGTCATTTGTGGAAACTCTAGAACAAACCTATTATTATCCATGCCACTTCTTTATATGAGTTTTGAGGAAATTTGGGTCATCCATCAGATTCAACTTCTTTTCTGTTAGCTGCTTGGGATATTGGTCCCTCATTTGTCTTATGGAAAATATCAAGGAAAGAAATCAACGTATTTTCCAAAATGTGAGTAAGAAAGTTACTCAAGTTTGGGAAAAAATAAAGAGTATGCCTAACTTGGTCAAAGTGTAATTTATTTTTATGGTTGTTAAGTTAGAACAAGTGCCTAACTTGGGAGAATATTTGTAAGAAAAGTTTTTAGGGACCTTCTAGGTGTTTCCTTTGTGGAAATAATGAGGAAGGAACTAATCACCTTTTCTTCCAATGTCCCTTCTCTAAAGATCTGTGGAGTCATTTGTGGCAACTCTAGAACAAACCTATTATTATCCATGCCACTTCTTTATATGAGTTTTGAGGCAATTTGGGTCGTCAATCGGCTTCAACTTCTTTTTTGTTAGTTGCTTGGGATATTGGTCCCTCATTTGTCTTATGGAAAATATCGAGGAAATAAATCAACGTATTTTCCAAAATGTGAGTAAGAAAGTTACTCAAGTTTGGGAAAAAAATAAAGAGTATGCTAATTTGGAGAGGAAAACCATTTCTTCTTCTGATTTGTGTATTGCTAATTATTTGGGACTTTCCTTTTCTCCTTCTTTACAAGTCTAATTTGGATCTAGATTTATGCTTACTAGGAAGGTGAACCATTCAAGAAAATGGACCTATCCCCCTAGAGATTTTTTTAAGATCAGTATTGATGGGTTCTCTAGGGATAACCTTGGTCCAATTGGTATTGGTGGTATTGGTCATGATAATACTGACTTTGTTTAGTTAAATTCTTCTCTTCTTTTCAAGGTACTCATTCCAACAATCAGATGGAAGCTTGAGCTCTCCTCTTTGGTCTTGAGAGATCTTATGCAAAGGGATAGAAAAAGGTTATTTGTGAGACTGACTCTATGATTCTTGTCAACCTTATGAATTATGGAAATTCTCAAGAGTGCTCTTGGAGATTAACTTTGGTGGTTAAGAAAATTCTTTGGTCAGCTACAAATTTTGAAGCAATTTATTTTTTTCATGTCCCTAAGGAATGGAATAGATTTATTGATTGCTTAGCTAAATGGGCTTTAGAAGGTTGAAGAGGTTGCCATGTGGAGTACTATTGACAAGGACAAATCATAATTGATTCTTTAGTTAAATAATGAGGAGAAAAAATATTGACTTTAGAGGGGATATGATGGATTGTGGTGGGTTTTACCTGGATCTATGTTTCTTGTTTGTGTCTTGCTAGATGGGCTAGTAGGATTCCCTTGTGGATCCCCCTTCTACTTTGTATTGTGCTTTCACTCTCAGCTTTCATCCTAATGATGGATCAAAGAGTGTGATATGAAATGTTGATGCAAAAAATTCTCACACAATCAAATCTAAAAATCACTTAGCAATAAACAAAATTCCTATTAATACAATATAATTTTTTTACCCCTGTCCTCCTAAAAAAAGAACAATTATTTAATTTTCATTTATAATGACTATTAAAGAAACAAATTAACTTCAACAAAATAGACTACCTTTTTTACAAATCTAATTATAAAAAGTAGCTATAAAATTTTGCTTCTCATACCCATATATATCTACTAAGGCTCTAGGAAAATTCACTACCAGCAATTCACCGTCGGAAAATTCACCGCCAACAATTCATTGCGGGAAAATTCACTGCCATGACAATTCACCTCAAGGAAAATTCACCACCTGCAATTCACCATCGCAGAAAATTCATTGCAATAAAATTTTGCAATTAATTTTCCGTGGTGGTGAATTGCTAGTGGTGAATTTTCCTTGAGGTGAATTTGTCATGGCAGTGAATTTTCCCACAGTGAATTGTTGGCATAAATTTTCAAGCAGTGTATTGTTGGCAGTGAATTTTCCTCACATAAACTACAACTAAAAAACCAAACCCCGCACTCCCCAACCCCCACCAAAATCCATTTCCATAAACTCTTTGAGACAATTTACCACAATAAAGTGCAAACAAAATAATATTTAGTGTTTTGCCATAAGTTGAAAATGGTAATTTTAGAGGCAATAAGAAGAGTCCATGAATGAGCTACAAATAGTACCACTGCCCAAGATCAAAGCTAGAGATCTACTTCAATGTTAATTAAAATATTATCTCTAAGTAAAACCCCCACCAATGATTTATCACACAAAACACAACAAATTATAAATATCTTTACTATTTATGTAAATACAACAAAGTATAAAATGTGTTGCAAGAACATGATCATTTGAGCCATCCAGAGTTAGCTTGTCTTATTGTATTCCATGCCTATAAAACCCAATATAAAAAACATACTGATAAAAAAATCTAATTGCAACCTAGAAGAATGCCATCCTATTGTATATTAGGTCATTCACTTGTCCACAAATTATTGACAACTAGTTGTTTTGTATGTTAAAATTTAGTGTTTGAAGTGTTTCTCTGTTCGTTGTTGTTGTAATTTGTACTTTGTTAGTTAGTTTGTGGTGTTTTTTAGAACAGTTTGTCTTTTTTTTGTAACTTCTTCTGGATAACTTATGGCTATCATTCCTTTTGTAAATTCCTTACATTGATTGAACAATACAAAAAAAAGAAGAAAAAAACGAATTGGAAGAGATGCTTGGACTAAAACGAGTTGTAGAGTCTCTCCCAACCCAAGCTAGCCTATGCTTGTATGCTCTTTTTTCATGATTATGTCCCTACAACACAATGTTCACATGGTGAAATAATGTCCAATGATAAGTAGAAGTGTGTATAACTTAAAGGCTACACAGAACAAAGCATGATGATGAAGAGAAGGATGAAGGGCTGAAGAAAATAATTGTCAAGGTGAGGCGAGGCATCTTTTGTAGATGTAAATATGCCTTCCTTTGGCTCCATGTGCATTTACAACTTATAGTAAGTGGCATGATTTTACAATTGATAGATAACTTGCACACAGAAAAATGTGAAAGCAGATTATACTAGTTTAGTTATTTTATTACATAATATATCTATATTATGCTGATAGATATTTTTATTTCTGGAGGGGTTACATCAGAATAAACTAAGTATGTCACTGAAGGAATAATGTGAATAGTAAATGCTAAAAAAACAATATCTGCAAATCTTAGGAGTGCTTGTAAACTTTTGAAACATCAAATTTAAAAAATACAATGGTGTTACAAGATATAAAGACAGACTATTTTAGAGTTTAATTAGCTATAAATTATTAACAATCAGGTTTTCAGGTTTTTGGCTGCACCCAACTTGGAAGTTTAAAAATATGTCTGAAGTCTTATGTTCTCTCAAATCCCTGTTAGTATCATTATTTGAAATAGTTCCTCCTACATTTGGAATGCCATGCAGGCCTCTTGAAGAGTAACCGAATGATAACGACCTGAATGATAACTGAATCTAACTATATCATGCAGGAGACACTTCAAGCATGAAGTCAAAGTCATACTATATGGTACAGTGCGTGCCCAATTTCCATAATAAGGTTCTATTGAAGATTAATTGAGTGTTTCCACAAAAGTTGTAAATAAAAGTGTCCCCTGCATGAACTTACCTAAAATTCTATCATAAGTTACGGTTAAACCAAAAGAACTTATGATGGTATTTCATCATAACGTAAACCGTTTAAAATGCAAACGAATCCTTCTGAAGAATCAATTCAAAACCCTAACAATCTCCACTACATCAGTGACAAAAAAATATGGGCGAACATTATAATTTTGGTTTGTTTATTGAATAGAAAGGGCTCACCTTGAGCGGTTTCCGCATTGGTAATGAGAAGATCGAAATCTTTGCAAGTAGTTAACTTGTGATGTGCAATTTTTTGGTTAAGATCGCGTATAGATATGGAGGGCCCTTCCAATTCAATGTTGTCAAATTCCACCGCACTTCTGAACTTAAAATGAACCACCATTTCCCCTCCAAAACAAGTTTACAGTTAGAACAGAGAAAAGGAAAAAGCGAAATCCTATATAATTACCAATTCTTCAACAAGATCCATGAATACAGAGATTCTTGGCTCATTACAAGTGAATGAATAAAAATGACTGTTCATAAACTGCTTACTATGTCCTTTGATGATGTCAGGAATTTAGAAAAATAATTTTTCGAACTGAGATGATGCTAACATTCAACTGAAGAATAATGGGATAAGATTTGGTAAATTGAATCTTCACATGAAACAACGCGAAATGAAGACATACTATGTTTTGAATTGAATTTTCTCTGCAAAGATTTTCTGAACTATCATTCATATTTTTATGACTATAGTACAATAATTTTATAATTACTATCGTAAATTAGTTTATAAAGAAACACTATGCTTTGAATTGAATTAACTCTACAAAGATTTTTTGAATTATCACTCATAACTAATATGATAAATTAACTCATAAGGAAACACTATGTTTTCAATTGAATTAACTCTACAAAGATTTTTTGAATTATAACTCATAACTAATATCAAAAACTTAATTCATAAAGAAACACTATGCTTTGAATGGAATAAATTCAAAGAGAATGCTATGTTCTAAATTGTATTAATGTGAGAAACTAAAATGATACATACCTCTAAAAAGATTTTCAAATGTTTGTGTTAATTTGCTTAATTGTCAAGAGGTGTCCTTTGTCAGGAAATTTTACACCTATAAACAACATAGAAATTAACAGCTACTTTAATATAAAAAACATAGAAATTTACAGCAAATTAAGCAAATAATAGAGTAATATGAGACTAATTTAATATAAAAAATGAAACGTCTCGGTTAATTTGCTTAAGTGTCCTTTGTCAGGAAATTTTACACCTATAAACAACATAGAAATTTATAGCAAATTAAGTAAATAATAGAATAATATGAGACTAATTTAATATAAAAATAAATTGTGAATAAAAAAAATTCAATATATTTATTCAGGTGTTAAAGTGAAGGACATGATACATATAATTATTCCACAAGAAATTATATACTAATATTATATATAAAATTTTCAGATAAATAATTTATATTAATTATGTTTCAAATTTTATTATTAAAAAATACAAGTAACAGAATTTCGATAAATAAAATTGTATAATCGAAGCTTATTTTTGTCTTTCTACTATCTTATTATCTTGTCCCCACGTTTACATACTATATAACTCATAAAAAATATCTATTTTCAAAATATTCTCAAATCCCATGAATGTCTTGTTTAATTATTTTTTTACTTTTTAATTATTTAATTTTTATCAAAAGTTCTTAAAAACATTAATAATTTTTATAATTGAATGACATTTTTCTAGGCAACTAATTTGAAACTACAATTACTTTTAAATCATTGAATAAAAGATAAGTAAGTCTTCTTCAATATAAATTGCTCATGCAGGTCATAGTTGATAAGGGCAATTTGCCCAATTTCAACGTAACGTTTCAAAGGCATGGCAGCCTCTTTGGTCTGGTCTGTTACATATTTTTAAATCAATTTTTTATCTGACCTACTTACCATAGAATCAGAAGAATAAATAAAACTAAAAGTTGAAAAGAATAAATCTCCTGACCTACTTACCATAGAATAAGAAGAATAAATAAAACTAACAGTTAAAAAGAATAAATCTGTTTACGTAGTGAAAAAAAGCGAAAACAAAACCTATACCCGCTGTGGACCCCAATGTCCTTCAAATCTGGCTAAATAATTGTTTGAATTCTGAAATGAATGTTTGTCATACTCATACACCTATTTGTGGACCCGAAAAGACTATAAGCCAAAGTGATTGGTACCCCAAATGGCATTACTTTGGTATCTGCTTTCACAAAACCAGATACTCGAAACTCACACTATGGCCGGAAATAAAGGAATTGAGCATCCAGCGAAATGAGAATGGCTTCTGTAAAGCGTAGCCTGGTCTAAACCGCACAATCGAAGCACGATTATGTATGTTATTAATATTTTTTTCTCACCCGTCTTTTGTTTTTCCTGTAGCATCCATCTGGGCATCAGTTCTTTGGTATGATTCTTTGAATTATTACACTTCCATAGACGGAACTCAAGTGAAAGCATGGTTTAAATGACATAATCAAGTTTCGTAAAACCTACAGGTCGCGGACTATCATTCTTACCAGGTAAATGAGCGAGCTGTCCTTTGCAAACCAGGTAGCATTCACCGCAAAAATCCAGTCTTCAAATAGCGAGAAACTCTTTTGGCAAATCAGGCAATATAGAGCAGTTTGGCGGTAGACGAAATTGGTTATTTTATGCAATGTTGATGAATTTCTGCCAGCAAACGTCCGCACCGACACGTCTTCATTCCAGAAAACATTCTCCAGCGGTGTACGCATTCACCAGTTTGGCGGTGTGAAAAAAAGTACTGCGGTGTACACACTCACTGTTGGGATGTGAAGCCCAACGGTCACATGACCGTTTGTATTCTCCCATCTCTTTATATTCGAAGAGCTTTGTATAAATATGTGGCAGGTCATGTATTGTATAGTTGATTGGTGATTGATTAATATAGTGATTCCCTACTTAAGAGTGGACGTAGGCTATTGCCGTGTTTGTTTTAATATTTACAATTGGTATAAGAGCTCAGTTAGAGCCAAGGAGCAGATATGGAAGATATTGTACTTGTGTTAACCGAAGAAGAAATTGAAACAAATGCTTGGGTGCTAGATACGGGAGCTTCGTTTCATGTTACTGCATATAGGGAAGTTTTCAAAACCTTTCAAAGCGGTGTTTTTGGTAAGGTCCTTCTTGCAGATAATAAATCTCTTGATATTGTTGGCATAGGAGATGTTTTGTTGAAACTAACAAATGGAAAAAGTTGGTTGTTAAGGGATGTCAGGTATGTCCCTCAACTGAAACATAATTCAATTTCAGTTGGGCAATTGAGTTCTCAAGGATGTGGAGTCATTTTTGAACTAAGTAGATAGAAGGTGACAAAAGGAACCTGAGTGATTACAAAAGGCAGCAAATTAAACACTTTATATGTGTTAGAGAGTCACAATGAGGTGGGAGTTGTGATGGCAATGGTGGATAGTGACACAAAGCCTTGGTTCAAGAGGCTTGGTCACATGGGCAAGCAAGGTCTTGAGAATTTGCACAATAGGAATCAATCTCTAAAGCTGAAATCAATGAAAGGTAAGAAGAGGGTCACGTTTGATCTTCCAAATGAATGAGAAGAAGTGAGGAATTCCATGAAATGTAGGGTGAGAAATTATGATCACAATTCCACAAATAAGAAGTTAAAAGCACAAGTAGTGCCGCATGAAGAAACAGTTGTTGCTGTTGTTGAATGTGGAATTTTGTTGATGGAAATAGATGAAACTCCATTGGTTGCACAATTTGTTGCAGAAGCCGCCGCCCCAATGGATGAAGATATGCCATTTATTGAAGCAGAATGGCATGCAGGTGAAGCCAAAGAAGTTGAGAGTGCAACGGTGGCCGATTTGGAAGACTCCGAGAAGAAAACCCTGCAGGCTGGCAGTGGCGGGAAAGGTCCAACGATGAAGTTGACAGAGAACTCGAAGATGGAGAGGTAGACGTGTTCGAGGAATTCGAAGAATTTGAAGGAAAGATAATGAGCGCTCTAAGTCTGGTCTGCGGGCATCCCGTTGAGGAGAAGACCTTTGTGGCGGTAGAATTGCCGCGTGTGGTCGGTGATATGGATGCGGCAGAGTCGGACGCAGAGCTGAAGGTCGTGGGAGAGTACGGGCTCGGAAACAAGGAGTTGTGGCGGGTGCAGCATGCGTCACATGAAATGGCAGAAAATGACAAGGTTCCTCGCAAGAAAATAAATTCGTTTGCCTTCAAGACAGATTATTTCCATGGTTTTGGAAAATCCAGTTTGAAAAACGCCTCAAAGAGTATTCATTTTGATTTCAATCAAGGTTCTCTACGCCATAATTACGAAAATATAGGGTATGTAGATGAGACTGTTATGGATCCTGAGCCGGGCGGTTATTGTCAAAGCTTTGCAGACGGCCAGCCAATGAAGTTTTCTTGTGGTAAGAATATAACGGGTGCTCTTGAAGACAAGCCTGCTGTCTTTAAAAGTTCCGCAAACTTGCCTGATTCTCATTGCAATAAGGCAGTTGGTGATATTGTCGTTGATGTTGTTGCTCCAAGTTCCGGTTTTTCCTCTGTTTGTTGGCAGAGCTCTCGAGGAAGCTTTAAGGGTTCCGAGGCAGGACAAGAGGATATGGGCCTGAAGGGGAAATATTTACGACACGTAAAAGATATCAAATTATTACCTCTTCGTATGTTTTTTCTTCTTGAAAGAGGAAACTCATTATTATTACCTCTTCGTATTTTTTTCTTCTTAAAAGAAGAAACTCATTATTATTACCTTTTCCGCCAACTGCGAGGTACTTGGTGCCCACGTGGCATAGGTGTCAAATTATTTATTTCAGGCTTCCCGTTAAAATATTTCTTTATTCTTTCTTTATTCTGTTTAACGCTTTATTCCGTTATTCTTTCTTTATTCTGTTTAAGGCTTTCCGTTAAAATATTTCTTTAGTCCGTTTTTGTGTACACGGAACAACTGCCGCATCAATGTACACCTATTGGCGTAATAACTGACATTTATCAAAGTTTTTAAGAAATTTGATGTCGCAGATAAAATTGTAGAAAGATTAAGTCGAAAATAAAATATTTCTATTTGTGACAGACCAGAACAGCCACCAAATCACTTGAGGTTATTGACATGGCACCAATTTCTCTGGACATCACCAAAGGTACGGTGCACCATCATCGGCCCCTCTCCCTGAAGTATATGGGTTTGTGCTCCTTCCCGAAAATATGCAGCCGTGACAGCCTCCCTTCTAACAATTTAACACAACTGTACAGACCATTGTTGATAATGTTTATATACGAAGAGAGATAGAGCGAGTCGGAGAAAAATCCCGATCATTGCAGGAAACCAGACAAGAAAATGATAAAGGCATTTCGAGGGAGATTTCTGCCCCTGCCAGTTTCTCATCGCAACCTTAACGTTCATGAGAATTTTGTGTTTTACGTGTATTTTAAATTTCGCTCCTTCATTTCCATTGGCGTTGAAGAAAGAATGGAGTTGTGCACTGAACTGAAGTCACTGAAGCAATTCCACGCTCACATACTCGTCTCTGGACTCTATAAAAATATCCGGTTGGCTTCCAAACTTGTAATTATGTATACGAAGCTAAGGGGTTTAGTTGATGCACGCCTGATTTTTGATCAGATGTATAACCCGCCCCTTTTCTTGTGGAATATATTAATCAGAGAGAACTCGAGCAAGGAAGCCCTTGCACTCTACAACCGAATGCGGCAGGCAGGTATACAGCCGGACCATTTTACATTTCCACTTGTGGTGAAGGCATGTGGGAAGCTGTCAGATCTGCAAACGGGTAGGGCTGTCCATTACCACATAGTGAGAAGTGGTTTAGAATCTCACGTGTTTGTAGGGAATACCCTCATAGACATGTACGCTAGATGTGGGTGTGTTGAGGATGCACGACAAGTGTTTGATGAAATGTCTGATAGAAACAGAGACGTCGTTTCCTGGACTGCAATGATTGCTGGTTATGCTCGGAGTGAGCACGCTGAAGAAGCCCTCACACTTTTTCATCAAATGCAACTTCAAAATGTTATGCCCGACTCTGTTACCATGGCCTGTGTTATATCAGCTTGTGCTAATTTGGGTGTTCTAGAGCAAGGCAAGTTGATTCACGGTCAGATAAAAATGAATCAATTAGATTCTGACATTTTCATAACGACCGCATTGGTAGATATGTATGCCAAATGCGGTGATGTAGATATTGCAAACCAGTTGTTTGAGAAAATGTCAAGAAAGGATGTGGTGACATGGAATGCAATGCTTGCTGGGTATGCTAAAAATGGACAAGCCAATGAAGCTATAATGCTCTTTAATCAAATGCAACTGTCAGATGCAATACCCAATTTAATATCAGTGGTGAATCTTCTCTCTGCCTGTGCCCATCTAGGAGCTGTCCAACAAGGCACGGGTGTTCACACTTGCATCATTAAAAGGGGGTTTGAATCAAGTCTTGTTGTAGGAACTGCTCTCATTGACATGTATGCCAAATGCCGGAGTATAGATATAGCAAGGCTGCTTTTTGAAAACATGTCTTGTAGAAATGTGGTTTCATGGAGCGCAATGATTGCAGGATATGTTCAGAACGGGCTTGCTAGTGATGCCTTGGTACTTTTTGAGCAAATGCAGCTAGAAGATACGAAACCCAACTCGGTTACCATGGTGAGTGTTCTCTCAGCTTGTGCCCATTTAGCAGCTCTGGAAGAAGGCAAGCGCATACATCATTACATAGTAAGGAATGGACTTGATTTGGATATTTCTGTCAAAAATTCCTTAGTGGATATGTATGCTAAGTGTGGCAGTATAGACATTGCACGAAATCTTTTTGATAAAATGTCTAAAAGAGATGTGATCTCATGGAATGCAATGATTGCGGGGTATGGAATGCATGGGCATGGTGAGGATGCTCTTGCGCTTTTTAACAAAATGCTACAAGCAAGAATAAAGCCAAACCACATTACTTTTGTTTCAGTTTTATCTGCATGTAGTCATGCAGGTCTGGTTGACTTGGGACGCAAATATTTTAGTTCTATGAGTACAGAATATCACATTTCCCCAAGCATGAAGCACTATGTATGCATGGTAGATCTTTTTGGCCGTGCTGGAAATCTAGAGGAAGCAGGAAACATGATAAAAAGTATGCCATTAGAGCCTGACATTGGTGTGTGGGGGGCCATGCTAGGTGCCTGTAGAATTCATTCCAATATCCAGCTAGGAGAATATGCGGCAAAAAGACTCTTTAATTTAGAGCCTGAAGATGCTGGATACTATGTGTTGATGTCAAACATTTATGCTGCAGCAGGGAAGTGGGATGATGTAGCCAAGGTTAGAGAATTGATGACAGTTAAGATGCTGAAAAAGACACCAGGATGCAGCTGGATTGAGGCAAATAACAAGATTCACACATTTCTTTCGGGAGACAAATCGCATCCTCAATCTAAGAAAATTTATGCAATGCTAGTAACATTGATTGAGAAGATTGAGGAAGCTGGGTATGTGCCTGACACAAATTTCGTGTTGCATGATGTGGAGGAGAAAGTGAAGAAGCGTATGCTTTACAGCCATAGTGAGAAGCTTGCTATTGCTTTTGGGCTCATTTATATCAATTCTATGATGCCTATTCGTATTACCAAAAACCTTCGTGTATGTGGGGATTGCACAATGCATCTAAGTTCATCTCTAAAATAATCCAGCGAGAAATTATCGTGAGGGATGCTAATCGGTTTCATCATTTCAAGAATGGATTTTGTTCATGTGGGGATTTTTGGTGATGTTTGTGTTAAACAAATATAAGTCTCATTAACAGCCAAAATATGCATACTACTTACTGATGGTTGACAATCCGAGTATCAGCATTATATTGTATGTCAGGTTATTCGCACAATAAGTAGAATAGGTTCAAAGAAATAAAGCAATGGCATTCTAAAGATCATGAAAGGAACAAATTACGTACAGAATTGTAGGATGGTAGGTCAAATTTTCTTTATATAGAAAAAGTGGGGTGCCAATGTTACGTTAAATTGATGGATTAGGAACATGTATTTATAGGCATCTTCCAGGTCGTTAAGATTATCCAGTGCTAACAAGTGCATATAAGGAGCACATATGCAATTCATTGCAAGATCATTCAGTTTCGGTCTCGGTCTCGATCTGAGTCTCAGTTGCATTAAAACTGTACTCTTGCTTGGCATGTTTTCCAGATCTACACAACTTGTAATGGGTTTAACTGCTACCGGGGCAAGTCAAAGAGTCCTATCTCCATCTACCAAGCCCTACTGTGCTTTTCAGCATAGTGACAGGTACAAAAAACCCAAGTGAAACACACTGTAGGAGGTTGCATCAATAACAGATCAGGCAGCACAGTCAAACCAGGCCACACAGCACGGTCCTGTCTTCAGCAGCACAAACCTCGGAGCAACTTAGTCATATCTGCTTGATTTCTGTTTCGTGACCAGATCTCAGGTCCCAATCCTCTATCGTATTACATATGTCAGTCAACAACAAGGTTAAGACCGACACCATACCCAAGCACGGTACTCCCTCCCAATGATTCAATATTGGAGTTTATTTTCTATGTATGATTTGATTTATTAGCATTCCATCTAGTCAGCATGAGGAACAACACAAGGAAACATCGGTGAATGCAACTCTGTTACCATGTTGTAAAAAGTATGCAGCAGTGTGAGCCTCTCGTATAATAATTTGACACAACTGCACAACCTATTGGTCATAATGTTTATGTAAGAGGAGAGACAGAGAGAGGTGGACGAAAATCCGAGCATTACAGGAGACACAACAAGAAAATGCCAAAAAAAATATCGTGCGGGTTTTGTTCTCTTGTCAGCCTCTCTTTGCAACATTAACGTTATGAAAATTCTGCAGTTTATGTCTATTGCTCCTTCATTTCCATCAGCGTTGAAGAAAGAATGAAATTGTGCACTAAGCTGAGGTCAGTGAAGTAACTCCACACCCAGATACTTGTCTCCAGACTTGACAAAAATATCCAGTTGGTTACCAAACTTGTAGTTATGTATACCGAACTAAGGGGTTTAGCTGATTCACACCTGATTCTTTATCAGAAATATGAACCACTCCTTTTCTTGTGCGATATATTAATTAAAGAGTATGCGAGAAAAAAACCCCTTGCACACTGCCGAATGCGGCAGGTAGGCTACAGTCAGACAATTTTACTTCTCCATTTGTAGTGAAGGCATGTGGAAACAAATCGGATCTTTAAACAGCTAATGCCATCCCTTACCACATAGTGAGGACTGGTTTAGAATCCCAAGTTTTTGTAGGGAATACCCTCATAGATATGTATGCTAAATGTGGGTGTGTCAACGAGGCACGACAAGTGTTTGATAAAATGTCTGACAGAGATTGTTGCTTCCTGTACTGGAATTGTTACTGATCATGCTAAAGAGCCCTTCACAGTCTTTCATTAAATGCAACAACTCCATCACCATGGGATGTGTTCCATCATATTGTGTTCTTTTAGGTGTCTCATGCTGGGTTGATCGTTACAAGGTGCTCTAGAGAAAGGCAAGTTGATTCACGATCAGCTAAATATGAATCTATTAGACTCCGAGATTTTTATGAGTCAAAACTACATCGCCAAATGTGGTGATGTAGATATTCAAACCAGCTGTATGAGAAAATGCCAAGAAAGGATGTGATGACATGGAATGCAATGCTTGCTGGACATGCTAAAAATGGACAAGCCAATGAAGCTGTATTTCTCTTTACTCAAATGCAACTGTCAGATGCAATACCCATTGTAATATGGCGTTTACTAAATGAACTCAGATCTCCAGACGTTTAAGATGCAGATTCAGTCCAGGGAGTGTAGAGTGGATTCCAGAGAGTTTGGGTTGCACTTACATCGTCCCGTACAAAATCTGCAACAAGAAATTTGAGCCTCTTTAGGCAATTATATTTAATATCAGTGTTGAATCTGCTCTCTGCCTGTGCCCATTTAGGAGCTGTAGAACAAGGCACAGGTTTACACACTCACATCAATAAAAGGGGGTTTGAATCAAGTCATGTTATGTCAACTTCTCTCATTGACATGTATGCCAAATACCAGAGGACAGTGATAACACGGCGGCTGTTTGAAAATGTCTTTATAGAAATGTGTTCAGAATGGGCTTGCTAGTGAGGTCTTGTACTCTTTGAGCAAATGCAGCTGGAAGATATGAAACTCAGCTCGGTTACCATGGTAAGCGTTCTCTCAGCGTGTGCCCATTTAACAGCCTGGAAGAAGGCTAATTTATACATTATTGCATAATCAGGATGGACTTGAATTGGATAATTTTGTCAAAAATTCCCTAGTAGCAGTATAGCTATTGCACAAAATATTTTTGTTAAAGTATCTAAACAAGATGTGATCTCATGGAATGCAATGATTGCAGGGTATGGAATGCATGGGCATGGTGAGGATACTCTTGCACTTCTAATCAAATGCTAAAAGCAAGAATAAAGACAAACCACATTACCTTAGTTTCAGTTCACTTGGGACATGATTATTTTAATTTTGAGTAAAGAATATCACATTTACCCAAGCATGAACCACTTGTTTAGCAAACTTATGTATTTTTGCTGCAATCGTTCAAGGATAATATATAATCTGCTTCTCCCGTGGACAGCCAATTTTGGTGAACCACATAATTCATGGTCTCTTTGCAATTTGTATTTTCTATTTAATCTGCTGTAGTTTTATTGCTTGGTTTTCTTAACACCACTATGTATGCATGGTAGATCAATTTGGCCGTGCTGGAAGTCTGCCCTAAGCAGGAAACTTGATTAAAAAACATACCATTAGAGCTTGATATTGGTGTGTGGAGGATGATGCTCGGTGCATGTAGAATTCACTCTAATATCCAGCTAGGAGAATATGTGGCACGAAAACTCTGAAATTTAGAGCCTGGAGATACTGGATGTTACATATTGATGTGTCAAACATTAATGATGCGACAATCATCTAATCTCTAAAATAATAGTGATAAATTATGGTGAGCGATGCTAAACAGTTTCATCATGGGATTTTGGTGATGTTTGTGTTCAACAAATATAAGTTTCATTAATAGCCAAAGTATGCATACCATTTGCAACTGGTTGACAATCTGAGTGGTATAGCTTCAAAGAAATAAAGCAATAACATTCACTAAAGATGCGTCAAATGAACAAATTATGTATAGAATTGTAGGATAGTAGCCCCAAATTACTTTATATCAATGAAAAGGGGGAACCAATGCTAGGGGCAGACGTCCGACATAAATATGAAATTTACACAGTTGATAATGTCCAAACTATTATTTAATTCTGTTGGCAGGAAGAACACTGGCTGGGTTGGCTATCTGAGAAGGCAACAACGAATTTAGGGAGAATCAAATATTTTGCAAGCAATCATAGATGTCTTTGAAAGAGCTCATATCTACCACATAATTCCTTTAGCTAAGCTTATATAAGAAGTAGCCTGATAGCAAAGATGTATAGAAAATGGAGAGAATCGATAGCCATGCAGAGAACAGATTAGATTTTTTTAGTTTTACTAAGCATTGAGCGCTCATGTGAAAACCAATGTAGTTGAAACTAGTCTAAAGTCAATGAATGATAATAGAATATGTTCTATGCAATCTTCTCTATGTTGTATGCTGTTATGTTGAATGATAATTGTGTTTAGTTAAGAAATGTTAAGTAGATTTAGATTTGTATACACAAATATCTTTGACCTCATAGCAAAAGGGTTAACATTGTTTCATAGTGGTTCTAAAGGAGTGGCGTGCTTTGAGTGAGCTCTTAGATCTCTTCAATACTTGAGGATAGGCAGATGCTTGTTTTCATTGGCTTGTTTATTTTGTGGATGAGTGACTTGGGTGGATGGCGTTGGGTGTTGGTGAAGGGGTCTTTTTGGTTTACCTTGTAGGTGCTCTGGTGTCCTTGTGCCATTGCTCTATTTTGAGCAGTGGTGGTGAGGTTGCTTCATCTGGTGGTTTCTTATTTTTAGATTTTTTGGGGAGGACATATTGCCGATTGCAGTTGTTGGTTTGGTTCTGCCTTATGGGTTTAATCGCTCAGATTGTTTCTTTGTGTCCTTTATCATTTGGATTTCCTTTCTCCATCTCTTGTATGGAGAGAGGAAGGATTTGACATGGGGGGAGTTTGTTTGAGTTCTGAAGGAGCTGAAGGAGAATGCGTTGCCATCGTTGTGTATGCAGGTGGGGTTTCTCCTTCAATTGGCTTTGATGAGCTTCTTTTGTGGCTTTTTGTGTCGTGGCTGCAGGGTTTTTGCCTTGGTTCCTTGAAGGTTCGGTGGCTTTTGCCTTTCGCTTTTGTGCTTTTCAGCTGCTACATTTGTTGATGTCAGTGTGGTGATGCTATTGAAGGCCTGACCTTGGTGGTGCGGGATTCTTTGAAATTCTGGGTCACTAGCATTGGTGCCTCTTTCTTGTTGGCTCTCACCAAGGTTATGTGTGAGATAAATGCGGAGAGGGTGAGAGAGATACAAGTTCATTGTTGTGTCTGCTTTGTTGTGTTGTTAAGGAGGACAACCATGGCCTCCACCTAGGATAATAGCCCAAACATTGTGTCATTTAGACTAACTCTGATGGGTTTGGAGGTTGGTCGGTTTGCCAGTCTGGTGCAGTTTGTTCACTGGTTTTGGATTTGGCTTATGAAGTTTGCCATCTTGATGAAGGAATGTTGCTTGCAGTCTCCTGTTTTTGAAGGAGTAGGTGGGGCTTTATGTCCCTAGTTTTTCTTCATTTTAAAAAGGGCTTTTGATGCTCTTTCCATGGTGTCTTTGTCTTCTCCTATTGAGGTGGAAAATGTTCTTGCGGGAAAGGTTGGGGTTTTGCTTCTTCTTTTGCTTTTCCTATTGAGGTGGTGCCTTATTTTATCTAGGTGGAGAAGGTTTGTGCAAGAGAAGTTGGGAGTTGTAAGGGGGCTTTTTCTACCCTTCTTTCAAATTTTCCTTGTTTTCCTAATGAGGGGGAGATCAATGATAGTGATGGGAGGTTGTATCTATCAAAAGAATGGAGTTACTACTAGGGAGCTTTTTCTATGCTTATTAGAAAATCATAGAACTACAAAACAACAAAGAAAGTAAAGTTGGCTCTATTGTTATGGCTACCTACAATATAAGACTGTAACTAACTATTGTTCAAAAATGAATGCTAGAAATTAACTAAATTGATAACTAACCTATACTACACTTTGGAGTATGACACACTCAATTAATTTATAGTATGATTTTGAAACAAGAATTGTTCATGCATTCATCAATGATTGAAACACAAAGGATCTATTTAACATAACTTGCATTTATGAATTAACTACTAAAATAGAAATGAAATAATAGGAAACGGAGTGAAGGATAGTTACCTTGAGTGGCCCTTACTCAAGTAGTCATATTCACTAATCTAAACCAAATCTAACTCCTTGGATCAATGCAGTCATGATAACTCAAATCATTTATTGTACAAATCCAAAAGATCACATAAGATTATGAGATATCTTATTCATTGAAAACCATGATTGAACAATAACATTGTTTGCATAAGGAATAATAACTAACTAAAAAAGTATAGGGCAACTATAATTGTTCTGGAACAAAAGCCAATTAACTGACTAACTCCTAAAACCTCAACTATTGAGCTATACATATAGGCACATGGGAATTTATTGAAACATGACTCGAAACTAAAACAATATCCAGAACATGATAATGACTCAGTAATCTAAGTTGCAACTGAAAAAGGAAGAAGAATCTTAATAGGACTATAATTATGTTATAACAAAACTAAAACATTGAATGCTCAAATAAGTTATGCTAGAATCCCAATTGTAACAAGGTTCCTCTCCAATGTCTATATTGACATCATAATTATGCACAACCATCTTAATTAAGTGCCTCCATGTTGTCCTTGATGTGTTTCATTTATTTTGGTATAGAATTATAGAAGGCACATAATTTCCACAAAGGTTATTCATTTTTACAGAAAGTAAGCACAATGTATAAATTTAGGTATGCAAGGGAAGAAAAGGAGGATAGAAATTTGGCCTTCCGAGTGAGTTCTACATTTTGATAAGTTTGTGTGAATGTGAAAAAATGAGGAAGTTAGCAAGAGAAGTGTGTTTGGAATTTCATGGGAACTCCACATTTCTATAGGAGGAAGAAATTTTAGGGATTCGGGAAAGTGGGGAAGAAAGGGATGTTTCAAAAAGGACTCACATTTCTACAAGACTATGGGAATGTGGAAAGGAAGGGGGAAGAAGGAAAAAAATGTTGAAGTTCATAAAAGTTTCACATTTATGCAAAAGAAATAAATAGGATCATGGGGATGTGGTAAAGTGGTGAATTACAAAATAGGAAGTGGGGAAGTGCAAAGTTTTTAGATATCCATGAAAAATCCACTAACCCGTAGAAAGAGAGAATACAAACTAACCAAACTAAGAAAAAATTATACTTTAAGAATTTTAGGCACAAGATAATAATGTAGAGGTAAAGCACAACACTAGTCATGGATTTGACCAAGGGGTGTCATTGAAGACTTCTCAAATCAATTATTAATGGTGGACATAGCTAGGATAAAACACAAATGGGGCACATTGAAAATTTTAGGTTGTTGGGGTAGGTGCCAATAAGGGTAATATTGCTCACCATCAAATTAGCATATTCCACCTAACACAAAGCTATTAAAATATATGTGATGAGATAAAGTAGTAAATAAGACAAGGAGACCCGATAAATAATAAGAAAATAAAATTATCACATTGTTTAAGCTATCTTCTAACTAGATTAGCAAGTCTATTGCAAATGTGTTGTCATTGATGTCAACTTATATTGCTATTGCAAAAGCACTAGTCTTTAATGAAGAATTATGATGATATTGGATCAATATCATCTACAAATTGTTGTACCTTATCTTCTAAAGTTCTTGGATTGATGATCAATGCATTGTTACATATGTTTTTTGATGAAATATTTTACATGGGGTATGAAGAGAATTGTATAAGCCTTCAAACTGTTAAAGGCACAAAGAATTGCACTAAAAAAGCTCAATAAAATGCTTTGCATTTCTCCACAAATGAACTTGTAGCCTTGTGGATCGGAGGATAGCTTAGTTTAGCTATGAGGTATGTATGTTCCAAGTTTCAGTGCATAAGTGTTACCACAAAGTTTTCCATAGTTAGAAGAATAAGAACAAGTTAGTTTCTATGAATGGTTGCGTAAGATAGAACAAAATTTCACTGCACTTCATTGCATTATATTATTTGGCTCTACAGTTTTGGATTTATATTTATATACATAGTGTGTTTGTTCAGAATTCAAATTTCATGTGATATGGTTCACCTCCAATGATTTTGTATGCAATAGTGTGTTGTCTATGTTTCGACAATCTGACAGGTTGGTTTGTTGGTGATCCAATGACTTGTACCAACAAGTAATTGATTGAAACTAAGTAAAGAGGTTATGATAAGAATGGTGTAAAGAGGCTATGATAAGAATGGTTGAGACTCATAGTGTTCCCTGTAAGAACCACAAGTTGATATTTGATCTTCTTCTATACCGTTATGAGTCTAAAATTGATTTTTTGGGTATTAAGTGTTTGCACCAACATGAAATGATCTAAAAGGATAAAAGGAGTGTAGAGGAATGTTTTGCAAGCCATATAATAATCATGAAGTGATCCACATGATGTTGTTTGGTCTATCTGGTATTGTATTTGGTCTAGAGCTAATACATGGAAGGTTGTATGTTTTTTAGATTGAATTGACATGTTGAGATGTTTACGCCAGGTGTTTGGATGTGTGCACTTGTATGGAAGTGTATGATAAGGTAAAATAGGCCTTATTTATCTCTTAACGTGTGCCACATTTGATTTCTACCTACCACAAAGGTCTTGGGGGGCTGACATACATGGCTATTGCACGTCTCATATTATATGTTTCATCTTGGCCGACAAAGGAGAAATTTTTTGAAGCTCTTGGAGGATATAAATAGAAGATCAATGCAATTGAAAGGGTGTGTGAGTGTATGGTGTATGCTTGAAAAAGATAATTTGTGATAAGAAATTTGCATAAACTGTATTGATAATGAAATATGGAGAAGATTAGTTCAGGCATGGTAGCTCAACAATGATGTTGCTACTGAGATAGTGTGTTAGTTGTGATGATAGAGGAAAGGTATTTTGATGTTACGAAGATTGATAGAGTGATTGTGTAGAAGTAAGATAGTAGTGTAGAGTTTGGAAAGGTCAACAAAAAGTTGAAAGTCTTCCTTTGTGAAAAAAATATCAGAATTAGATCAATATCTTTGTACTAAGGTTGTAGCCTCATTCTTGGTTGTAAGTATTGTAATACTTAAGCGATTTTAGCTTCCTTTGAGTTGTAGCCCATAAAGCTTTTTGTAAATATTTTTTTCATTTGTGGGGTTGGATTTGGACAGTAGATCCAAGCATCTTGCTCGTCATGGTTTTTCCCTTCTAGGTTTTTCCACGTAAATCTGGTGTTATGGTTGTATACTTATCTATTCTTCTTATTATCATACTTTAAATGCTTACATTTGACTAACTATTTTTGGAAGTGAAGAATTTTTTAAGTCAACATCCAATTCAAAGGAAAGTTCATTATGATTGACATGAAACTACTAAAAAGGACTCCCTAGGGTTTTCACATGGTGAATCCAATTTTACACTTATAAGATAGTACAAACACATGATTACAAAGTAAATTTATGGGTTTCATTAGTAGGAGGCCAACAATGTCTCTTATTTAGATATGTGTTTCTCTTGTAGGCACAATGAGAACTAGGAACTCTTTAAGAATGTAAATATCCAAATTTATAATAGCCACAATAAGACATAATCATTCAAAAAATAGGATTCAAACACACACTTCACCACAAGTTCAACAATAGTCATGGTTTCACAAGGAAAAATATAAAAGTTTTAAAATACATGTACATTGAGATTCCTTCTCGATCAAGATAAATATTGTTTCAAGTGTTGTCTATACATTGGAAATTAAAGAAAATTTCCATTAAAAATACTTAGATAGAAAGTGTTAGCTTCACAATCATTTTCAAAGAGATATGAACCCATCCGTAATGCTTCAAACTTGCATACCTTCCTTTTTCATTGGCTGTAGAGTTTCATATTAGGACCATGTCACTTAACTATATTTTTATATTTATGGATTTCTTATAAAAAAAATTCACATATTCTTGAATTTTAATATTCTTTACATGAGCTCTTCTTGTTTCCTCATTGAGTTCAACTAGTTGGTTTATTTTACAAGTTGTGGCACTTTATTCTTATTCACTAATTCGCTAAATAATTTAATAAACTTGCAATTCCAAATTTAATAGAAACATAATGCTCAACTCATATACTAACTTAAAAGAATATTTCCCTATCAATATTACTTTATTTTCCCATACAACCAATTTTAATTTATCATCCCATCTTTTCTTATTTTTCTCTAGTCATTTTCATAATTAGTAAATTGTTACTAGATTGTTCTTATCCATTTCCCTATAGATGACATAGATAGGAATAAGTTATAGTTATCCCATATTTATTACACAAGTTGGAAAACTCTCTAACCCCAAAACATGTGGCAATCTAAAAAAATATCCTCTATAGAATACCAAAATTATATTTAATATTGATAATAAAATCAACAAAAACATTAGCAATGACATTCCTTATGAGGATAGCTTCCATCCACTTAGTGAAGTAATCCATATAAACTAAAATCAAACTATATTGATTTATATACATTTCCATTATTTCACTAATAATTTCTATACCCCACTATTGAAAGGGTGATTCCACAGTTACTATTCTAAGTGGTTTAGCACTTTGCATTCTTTATTTTTCCTAAAAATTTCTAATAAGCATCACATTTTCTTACTAATTTTTTAATATATTTAAATATTGTAGGTCACTAGAAACCAATTCATAAAATATTATAGTCATTAGTCTTATTCATGAAATGGCATCCACACTCATCTTGATAGTACTATAGAGCCACTCTATTGGCTTCTTCCTTCAAGCATCTAAGTAACACTCTTATATTTCTTCGCATGAGGTTGTCATTTATCAATACATACTTTTGGGCCTTCAATTTTAAATTCATTTCTTATTTTTCACTCATTCCCAATGAATAATTCATATTAACTAAGTAGTAAACAATATATTTGTATGATGGGTCATCTTCTTGAACATATATTTTAGTATTTGTTATGATATTTACCACATATACATCAATGTATTTATGTCATCAACCTTGCAAACCCTTGACCTCTTACCAAATTTGTAATTTGATATTTATCCATCTATATCTCTTCCTTATCACTTCTCATTGGGTAAATATGTCCTTAATTTCTAAGTGGGGACCATGAGCAATAACTATTGCAATCACTAGATATGATCTATAAAAATTATAAATTTGACCAAAGTATAAACTTGCTTCTCCATGATGTTATCTTTTAAATCATTATTATGCAAATATTTATTAAAGAAGACTATATATTGTTCAAAATCACTATTATTTTTTTGTAACTTATGCCAATAGAAGTGGGGTGCAAAGAGATAAAAGAAAATAGTTAAACGAGATTGGAAAAATAAGATAGCTAGCAATAGAGATTGTTTGATTGTTTATTTTATATCTTTGTATGATTGAGTAGGTTCTCCATCATAGTTTATAAATTTATCTTTACTGAGAATCTTTGAAATGGTTTTTTTTCTTAAAAGAATTTGGGACAAATCTTTTGACAAAATTTATCTATCCAAAGAAGTATTAAATACCTTTGACAATACTTTGATGTGGGATCTTCTCTATTCTAGCTACTCTTTCTTTCAATGTCTATTCTCATTCAATCTTTATACACAATATGCCCTAGCATATTTCTCTCTTATAACACAAACACATACTTCTTTGGGTTCAAATATATTCATATCTCAAGTGCCTTTCAAGATCCCCTCTAAATATGCACAATATTGAGCATTTTTTTGAAAATACAATAAAATCATTTTGTTACACTCCCATAATATTATCTATTAACATAGAAAAGGCTACATTTATATCCCTTAAAATTTTGTATTGCATTAGTTAACCCAAAGATAATTCTTACATACACATTATAGGCACCCCAAGGGGTTATGAACACAACTTGTATTGGTCAAATTCTCTAACTTTTACTTGATTATACTAAAAGAAACCATCCAAAATAGAGATGGGTTCACATCTATTAACATAGAAAGAAATGATTTCATGCTTAGTAAAGGGTTGTTATCTCTCAGGGATGAGATATTTATATTTATGAACTCTGCACACAACTTGGTATCATCATTCTTCTTCCTAACTCAAACCATACTAGAGCCTAATGGGTTTTATTTTCCTCCATCACTGACTTTGGTCAACTCTTTTTACATCTTATGAGCTAGTGTGGGATTAATTGGTCTCTACTTTTACCTAAATGGTATTGCATCAACTTTGAGTCATATTTTGTGTTGGAATAAAATTCCTCTCTATGTGATTTCAATTTATTATAGGAAAATGGTCAAAACTTATTTTTACTATTTGGGAAGGGAAACAAGGATCTTTGTATGGTGGTGTTTAGCATTTTTTCTTATTAGTCAATAGGCTATATATTGCATGAGGTTTGGCCTAAAACAAGTCTCATGCCAACATGGTTCCCCATCAAGCTTTCGTGGTTTTTTGTTTAACTCTGAACCCACTTGTCAATTGGTATAGTGTAGAAATATCGGGTAATCAATGCATGGATGAGTTGGGTAAGTAGTCGTCCTTTTCTGTCCTGAAGTGTGCCGTCAGAATGCTTACAAAGCCATAGTGATGAAAACACACCTTCTAGATTTGAGATCTTTGTGCTATCTTAGACACTTGAAATTTCATTCTTCTACATTTACTGATTTTTGGTAAATATCTGACAAGCATTTACTCATTTTGGTAAAAATTTGTAAAGCATTTACTCGTTTTGGTAAATATTTGAAAAGCCACCCACTGTTGATTATCCCTACAAGAAGATTTATGCGATTCACCACAAACACACAACTTCTATGGAGACTACCACTAGAAGCAATTAATTTACTCGAATTAAGCTTCTACAAAGACTATCACTAGAAGCAGTTAATTTACTCAAATCAAATCTCAGGAGACTACGTAGAGGGCAGAGGACATACCAGGAAAAGGCTTCCAAATAGTGCATGATACTTCTGACGCTCCATCTTTCACTATAGTTAATTTCCTGCTTTGATTGTAGTTCTATTACAAGAAAGTTCTCTCTATCTCTTTATTCCATTCGCTCTTCTGCTCTTCTGTTCTATGAACTTTCTAAGGTCATTTCCTTACAAATGCCTTCCTTACGTTTCCTTTTTGCTTCCTATTATTATCTGATAGCTACAAATACTGAAAAATGATCTAGAAGCAAACAACAATTCACATAGACACTCTATCCTATTCAGTAATATGATAGGAAAGGATAATTTCTATGTACCATTAGCACAAGAACTGACCGATTCTCTTTGTTTCCTTTCACTCGACTTTCCTTACTCTCAAAGAAAATAAACTTATCGGTTTTCCCTACTTGGACACTAATGTGATTCACAAGAGGAGTACTCCCAACTTTGTGTTTCCTCTGCCCCTCATGGAGTCCTTTATATGCAAAGGTGGGCAATGGTGGTATCTCCAATTCCTATAGATTTCATACAAACCACTATGGAAGCCATATATCTAATTCTTAATTCTGCGGATCTATTTAAAGGAACACATCTCCTAGACGCGTCTATAGTGGAAGGGGTATGTTTTGAGTCTTATGCCCATGGGGCAGCTCCATTTCAAATCAATATATCTTGAAGACCTACAATATTATACCTGAGGGAAGATAAGTTTCAAAAGGGTATTGTGGCTTATCTCTCTCAACTTGTCACTCTCTAGTGTTACTCATGCTAAGAAAAAGGTAATGTGATCTCCAAAGTGAAAATGGGTGATCATAGAAGAATGCTCGCTGTTATGGACCTTTCGCTTCTCCAAACTAGCACTTGCACCAGAAGGGGTGCAAGGGGTACGCCGATAGATAATTATATGTAATTAAACATATTAAAAATTGTAGTTTGTAGTGTCTGTACAAGTTTGTAATAGGAATTTGAATACATAGAATAATTTGAAATACATGGATAATTATATGAAAGTTTGTTGCATTACAAATTTGTTTATAATGAATTGAAGGATTAAAGCATAACAATTTTAGATATGATGCTTTTGTAGTCGATGGTTTGATGTTCCTTTATGAAAAGAGCCAACACAAAGAGTTTGTGTTGTACATCTATTTGTTTCTACACATGTAAGAAAAAAGTTAGTAGACATGCACCATAATCACAGTGATTTTTTTTTTTTTGAAAAATACACAGTATAGGATCAAATGTAAGTAGTTGTTAGAAGGAAATGTAGCTAAATGTAGGTTTTTGACTATCTAAAGTGCATAAGGCCAAAAAAAATTTAGAGTAATGTCAATAGAAACATAATTAACGATATCATTTAATCAACCAAATTTTAGCATGTAATTTTGAAATAGCAGTCTCAGTAGCCATCTCTTTCTATATATGTTATCAGGCTTCAGATTTAGACATATTTAATGTGATTTAGACAGCTCTTCTTTACTTGCAGATGATCTACGGCTTTGTGTAATTCATACCAGTGGAATTAAAAGCATGTGAACTATCTATGCATTCCCATTTTTTTGTTAAAGGGAATTTTGGAAAAGGATTGACTATTGAATTTCTTAGTGGTGATTATAGAAAATGAATTTTTCTTTGTCATTCATCTAGAGATTATTAACTGGTATAATCCATTTAGAAAACCTTTCTTCATATCTATTCTTGTCAATCAAGGTGGCTTTATTAACTTTGAATATAAAGATATAAAAAATGGCGGAGAGGTGATGATGTAATATAGAAGCAGAAGCAGAATCAACAATGCTCCATCCAATCTAATAGATCAGCTCCATTTATATTTACCATGTACTTCACAAGCTTTAGTTTATTTTGTACTATTTGGAAAGGCTCCCAAGATAGGGCTAATAATTTATAACCTCTGAGACCAAAAGAAAGAGGAAAAATCAAATCCTGTGGATTGGTGTAAAGAAAAATGTATTATGAAAACATTGGTTGGTTGCTTGTCAAACATTCCTTCAAAATATTGGAGTTCCTTTTACTGTCAAATCATTTATTCAGTTGATTGTTTGCATATAGCAGTATTTTTTTTGCCGAAACAATGAGGTGTCTCGCTTCCAACAATTCAAAGCTTTCAAGCTACCCATCTCAACAATAACATCCAACAACCTTGACAGTCGGCCCACAAATGAACCTTCTTTTGCTTCATATTTTCCCCATCAAATTCCATTTAGTTTTCCTTGCTAACCATCCAACCCCCATAAAAAGAATAAAGAACCGAAATCAAAACATTTGATCCAACTTGAGAATGATGAACACCCACTCAACAACATAAAACAAGTATATAAATCATCGTCATCCTTTACAATGACTCAAAATGGGTACGCAAATCATGATGATTCACACTATAATACAAACTAGGTATGTTAAATATGAACACCCATATAAGCAACATGGGAAAGGCCATTCCTTATCCACCACCGAAACATGGGAAAGGGTATCATCATCATTACAACTAAAATGCGAAAAAACTACCAATACCTACCCATTCCCTCCCTTTCTCTCTACAACTTCGAGGATATACAATGGATTAATCACCACATATCATTGTATTAATAATAATACATAAAATATAGTACTTAAATCATTGTTTTTTCCATTTATCGTGATCATGTATATGTCTTCTTCCATTCCAGTATTGTTGATAAAAATATATGCCAAATCTCATAGTCTCCAGCTTTGACCTGGGAATGATTTATGAATATACTTAGGGAATATCTAGCTATTATGTGGCCATTTGTTGTTTGCAACCCCCTAGTTACTATGGACAAAGGGCCTATCTATCCAATTCATCAAATCCTAACTAAATGTACCAAAAAAGATAATATATGCTGAAGATGCAAAAACAATAAACAATCATCCTACAAAAGCTAACATCGTAGCTAATAGATTCCAAAATATTAAACTCTCTATACCATGGCAAGTGAGTTACGTCAAGATTCTACACAAGTTGTGTCATGCTATCATCGGTGTGAACTTGTATTTCTCATTTTGTTAATAACCCACTTGAAAGATCCGAGTTGTGCCCCTACAATTCAATTCATGTGTCAAAGTTTTCATATAATTTAATTTACCATATGTTACTACGAAAAGAGGCCAACATGGTTAGATTTAAATGAAGATTAGAAACCCTTTCAAAGGACCTACAAATTATATTAGAAGACAACCCAACACACTAAATCTGAATAAAAGAAAAAGAAGAAGAGAAAGGTTTCAAGAAAGCATTTGCACCCATAACAACCTCCTCGCTCAAAAAATAATTATCTTTCATATTCCCTTCAAAAAATTCACATTTTTAGCTAAATTAAAGCAGGACCAACTATTTTGGCAATGAATAATACATTATCCAACACTCATTTTTGCATCTCCAATTTCATCATCCTACCGTAAAGATTGAAAATGTTTTGAGTGAAAACCCATAAAATCAAATAAAAAATAATTGTTATTAACAACATTATCTCAATATAAACACAATAATATACATCGATACACAAATAAATTAAGAATGTCCATCCATAGTACAATAAACATCAATTCTACGATACCCTTACAAAAAAAAAAAGATGTGCTAATTTTTGGGCCATAAACCATTCAAAAGTGCAATAGACACCAATATTGTTTTGAAAAGAATCTTATCATATATAAGTATATAAGCACAATACAATATTATTATCAATGCAAACAATAAATATATTCAAAAAATTTATCATGAGAAACATAATTATATATTTTTGATGTAATTAATAATGCTAGGATTAATATCCAAGTGATAATTGCATTTTAATAAACATGTGCTTTTCTACTGGGTGAAATGTGGAATGTCTGGGAAATTCCATTAATCTGCAACAAGTTCCCAAGCAATATTGAGTGGATTAATTGAAATGAAACGAAGCAAGTAACTCATATAGATAACAACACTCATTGATTGACAAAGAATCATGAAAATGAAATGCAAAATCATTTAAACTATAATCCACAAGATATAATTGCAAGAGGCATCCAAAAGAAAATATAGGTTCTAACTATTTTACAATAGGAACACAATCCACTTGTTTAAGTACAAACTATTTCACAAAATGAGAACATTGCTTCAACATTTTGGTGTGAATTAACTATCTAAGAGGAAGAAAACATTCCACATATCCACTACAACCTGTTTCACAAAATGGAAATATCATTGTTTCCCATGTGAGAAGCTTGTTTTGATCTTATAGTGTGAATTATATTTACAAGTAGAATGGCCTTAAATTATGAAATATTTAGATAGATTTAAATACTACTTACAGATCCAATTTTTATTAGAACTTTGGTGTTTCCAAAAAGCAATAGCAATGCTTATAAAATATGAAAAATTAAAAAGCTTTAGCAAAACCCCCACCAGCTCCACAATAGTATGTCTTTGTATTATAAAATCCTACATAAATGAAGGTAAAAACATAATCACTAACGAACTCTAGTAAAACATGTTCAAAATAGATGAATTCATAGGTTTATAACTACACCATACCATATTGAGTCGGGCTCAAGAGGACCTTGTTGTGTGCACTATTATAATCTGCATACACAATTAATGTGTTGGGATGTTTTTTCCTTAGTCCTTCCAAGCCCTGCTGCAACAATGCGTTATGTGACTCTGCTTGTTGGTTCACACTTCTAATGCATCCAAGTTGATCTCGATCTTCAGTGGAGCCTAAAGTCATCGCCATTGGCAGGCAACCAGTGAGAGGCACTCCTTCTACTAACATATATGTTGCTCCTTCTTGAATTAATGTCTGCAATATTTTTTTTTTGTCAGATAGCTATTGAAGGCCAATCAGTAGGATTCACTACAAACTTAAACAACAAGTTATTCATTCCAACTAATCACTATTCATCTCAATTTGAAGGTGTTTTATTAAGGAGTTCTCTGTTTTACATTGTGAGTCTTTCAAACCATACATGTATGAAGGGAAGAACCAAAGTGCATCAGTTGTTGAGCCAATTGAGTGTCAAGCAATTGTTGCGTATGGATACAAAGGCTATCAATGGTTGTTGGTATACAATCCTCTACATTTTTCTTCACAAACACTGACACAAGTCTTTGGCTACAATGGCACATTATAAGGTTCAAAACAAAATAGCGAAATATTTGGTGGCTACCAAATCTAGTGTCATGAAATCGCATTAAGTGCAATACATATTCATGCAGTTCAACCTATTTGTAGCGAGGTTGCAAGTGCAACACAATGCCAATTGGAAAGAGTGTGGGAAAATCCATATCGAAAAGTCCCTCAGTATTGTATTCGTTGATTGGTGAGGAGTCCAACTATGGCCATAGAATGATGTTGTCATGTCCATTGCTCACTTGCAAGATTTCTTTAATGATTTCTAGCTTTGGCCGGTGATTGGTAATGTAGCACACACACATTTTCTACTTACGTAGCAATCATAGTGGTTTCCTTGTGTATGGAATTTGCGAACTATTAAAACATCCAAGTTTGTAAGTCTATGTAGAAGATATTTTGCTACCGTTTTGATATCTTGTGGAAAAATGATTATATGACCACTATATTTGTATTAGCCACCATGAGAATGGGGTCACTTGCACCACTGGACTCACTCGTGCTATTAACATCTCTTTTACGTGGATTAGATTTTTTAACTGAGTTGGTTGTTTTCCTGAATCCATATTATTAGATGATGAAAAACGATGTCTACCTTTTTCATTAAAGCATCTATTGCAAATGGGACCATTGGATATTCCATGATAGCATTGTCCAAAATTTGACTGTCATAGACAGGAAAAAATGGTAAAAGTGTATTTCTACACTCATCAAAATGATATACTAATCTTTTGTTCCTACAGGAACAAAGCGGGAAAAATAACTTTGGAAGACTTACTAGACCAGTTGAAATAATTGGGTGACACATTTTTTGAGTCAGATCCAAGCAAGTCATATTGTTAAGAACTTAGGAAATACATTTTATCAGAATATTCAAGAAAGTTGAAGATCAGCCATCTTATTTATTAGGCTTAATTAATTGAACCATTTTTAAGCCATGACATGTCAAAAAAATGTGTGATGTTTTGTTATAGCTTAAGGATGCACTTAATGGACATGTTCAAGTAAAATACTAGTTGATGTATAATACATTTAAAAGAAGAAAAATTAGCATGTACTTTAAGGTGGTCTTTGTGATTTTTCTAATGGCCAAGTAGAGGGGACTTTGCAAATGCACCAAAATAATGAATCAATTGGCTCTCCTTTCAATGTTGAGCCGTCCATGTCTCAGTACTTAGTGCGGTCAGGGCTAGTACAACCAATATTTATGGTAACACAAAGACACATTCATATAAAACTATACAACCAAAGGACCATAAGGAAGCACTAAACACAAACACTTCATGTTTGAGGATTCTCCCTAGAACAAAATGTTGAGAAATAAAGATGAGATAATTATAACAAACAACAGGCTAAGGTTATTTACAAGAAGTTAAAGATAATAGTTAAATGCAACGCAAACACTTAGCAAGATGAACAACTACAAATCTTACTTGAACAACTAAGATGTAGGATACAAAATACCGACAAGAAAAATCACATTCAGAACAATCATGAAGATCATTATTTTCTCAATGAGAATCTTGCTATCAAACTGCAGAAATCTATTCGAAGAAGCCCATGGAATCTAGAAAGCATGAATGAATGGCAACCATTGTGGTTGAAGTTTAAGGTTTTTTTTAATTGAATATCTTTTTTTGCAATCTAACAAAATTTTGAGGTGTTTTTAAGGTGTTTTTTTGTCATTTTTCCTTTGGGTTCTTTCAAACTATAAATCCCTTGATAAAGGGATGTTAATGCAAAAAAAAGCTCCACTTTTGTGGGAACTTAGACCCCAAATGGACTAATTCATTTCTTTTAAGGGACTAGAAAATTAGAGAAAGTGTGCAACACATATAAAACAAAGATTTAAGACTTGAGCTTAGAAATGGGTTTTCAAAGGCTTAAGACATAGAGAATTAGCAAGGTTGTTCTATAAAGAATTCATTCCTAACACCAAAATAAACTTGGGAGGAGGCCAACAAGATCCATTAACTCAACCCATGTATTGTGAATCGCCATATTGATAGAAAAAAATGTATTTCCATAAATGGGAACCTCACATACTCAATAATTCTCCAAAATAAAGATATATAAAGGTCATAAGAAAGCAAATGTGTTGTGAAATTTAGTTCAATGTAAGGTATAGATTCATTTCAAAGTACTTAGAGTGCATGTACAACGTCCCGAGCACCTCTCTATGGAATTTTTTTTGGAAACACACTATATTTAATAGGAAAAAACCAAACTTGTAAGGAAAAAATGAAATAAGATGTGATTGATTTCAATTATGAAGTTATTATTCAAGTTCCAAATTTCAAATTTAATGTTTCTATTTAAATTTTTATAGCATACTCTAAGTTTTGATGGTTTTCCCCCTGCATACTCCTGCATCTTGCATACTGTTGTACTCTTGCAGTAACATATGTAAATATTGGGCACTTCTACTAGGTGTTGCATTCCTACACCGTACGTATGCAGACACCTGTGCACCAATGTAAGGTTGGTCACAGGGAAAAAATAAATTAGGTGTTTATACTTAGGCCAATTCCTAACTCTGTCCTCTAGTTGGTCTTGTAAATCATCATTTTCTTTACCAAATATCTTTCTAAAAAAGGACCAAGGAACATGAATTCACCATGGGAATGACTTATCAACAAAAAGAAGGCTCACATAAGCTAGCTCCCCTCTAGAAAAATAGAACATTCTTAGTGTCAAATATTGAGAAAAATGAATCCTTCCAGGGATGGAAACGTAGTCTATTTTCATAGGAGCAAACTGCAGAGTTTTGGTAATAGCGAGTGTCCTAATTGTGTCACTGGAAATGTCAGAGCCAGTAATATAAGCATAATCATTCTCTCCAATTTCCCCCACCTAGTATAGGGTTCCAATAGAAGAATTATATATGTAGTATGCACCAAAATTTTATGGTAAATTAGCAAAATACATCAAGATCAATGCTGATAAAAATAATTAAAATTTTATTTTAGAACATATCCTTCTCCCCTCCTTCAGCCCAGTAGGAGGTGTAAGAGTGTATTTGTTTTATGACTGGTATAACCCATAACTTCATTCATAGGTACAGAAAGGACCAGTAAGTCAATAAGCTAATTGCTGGCAAGTGATTTTGGATTTCTAATCACCTAGTTGTTCTTAGACTACATGTCAGAGGAATCCCCTGCTTCACCTTCAAGATGACTTAGACAAAGCAATAATTAACTTAACATTGAAAATACAAAATAATTTTTCCTTTTATAGAACAAAATGTTAATATAATTTAGCAGTGTAAACACCTGTGTCTGTGATGTAAATGTGGGATGCTTTATTGTGCTAATAATGGCAACTAAAAAAGTGTAAAAGTAAAATAAGCATAATGAGATGAGTCGGAAGTTGAAATGAGTTTATCTACAAACACAATGTCAATGCATCCATTACACCATTATTTAAAAAAACCATCCACTCATAAATACCTGTGTTGGCATTTTTGCAAGTTTTATCCATGAATTGTTTGTACCATTGAAGTTGAGTTCCCAAAGATTGGGGAATCTGATTGAAATTGATATTCATCTGTGTATAAAAGTCATGATCTATGGCAGTTGATCCAGCCACAACAAACTTAACACCATGAGAAAAATCTCCCTTTTTTTGGCGTATGGTTGAAGAAATGGGAGCCCAAGAGCTTGAGGTGTTAGCCACATAAACACAAAGTTTGAGTCACAACTTAATACATAAAAATCTTAAGTCAAACCAGAGACTTCTTCAACTTAACTCCAACAGATAACAAATCAGGATATTTGGTAAAGAACTTGTTCAACATCCTAGTATGAATAGAACATTTAAGACATAAATGCCACTATGAAGTATAAACTAATAGGTATGCAAATGTTCACAAATGTCACTAAGGCATATTTATATGAAAATTTTTTGCAAACTTCAGTCTTCACACACCCAAAATAGTAAATCATGAGAGGAGTTTGAGTTTCTTGTTTACCTACAAAATCGATGACAAGGCGTCCATCTGAGTAATGATTAGTAGGCCTGTGAAAGTATGTTCATCCATAGGGGGGATGGGAAACTCCTTGAAAGTTACTGGGTCCTACTCCAGATCTGGTGTTGCCTATATTAGTGAGAAAGTCACCAAAGGAAAAGATTTTAGGAAAGCAACCCGGTGGTATTACTGCAGATTCTCCATATATAAACCAAAATGACACTATTAGCTGAAACAAAAGAAAAACACCAACAACACGAGTCATGCTTGCGGTCCCCGACCACGAATGCATGCAGGACATCGGATTGCTATCTGGTGGCTCCCTCGCTGTCCTAGAACGGTCTCGGCATCAGACGCACCTCAGGAATGCGAGCGGAAGTGGTAGCCACTCCAAACTCGTCCATGTTGTGCCCAAATAGGGATTTCGTCGGGTACTCCACATATGAATCTAATGTCCTGCATGACACCTCCCCTCTAATCCACCCACCATCCTCGTTGCCAGAACCGAACATTGTCGTGGAGCCGAGCTAAGGTTGAGTTTCAAATGGATTGTAGTGTAACCCAGAATATTCTGAGCTCACACGTAGTGAAAGGGCTCGAGGACAAGATTGTTGAGCTCAAGACAAGATTTTTGCAACCTTTTAAAATAAAAATACTGGTTGCTTGGCCATGAGAGATCCAACGACACCAGCTATTACAAAGGGCACCCCCATTACAAAATCAACGCCTATTCTCAAAGAAGAGGTGGGCGAGGATGCCTCAGCCTCAACAACAAAAGTCACACAGGCCATCATCTGCAACAAAAATGAACTTATTTGCATTAATAAATGCAGAGGATGAAATCTGGTAGCGTTTCAGATAGCAATAGGTTTTTTACCAGTGGAGGTTGTTATTTTCAGACTTGACGTGATTTCACATCTAGAAGGTATGTTCTACTTCATTGTGGCTCCTTCTGTATTCTGCATTTACTCCATCATCCAGTAGTGCACTTCAACTTGGCTCACAATGCGAGCATTAAACTCATTCTATTGCCATTTATATCGTTGACAAGTGGGTTCTAGCATGCGAGATAAACGCTGAAGATTACCGACAATCCACCAAAAGTTTGACGAGAAACCATGGTAGTTTGACGGCGTGAGACTTGATTCAAGCCGAAAGTTCATGCAATATATAGCCTATCGGCTAATAATTAGTGACTTGCAACCTAAAAATAAGGTTTCCTCAAGGTTTTTAGAGAATGTTTATTAAAATGAAAATTACGGCCAATATCCTTATAATGAGCACATCTATTTCTGAAAGCTATAAACTTCAAATTAGTTGAATTGAGTATGTGGTTAGGGAGAGAGGTGTATCTATACGAATAGTGAATACATAGTTAGCCTTAGGGAGGGTAAATATGATTTTGTTTGTGCATTCAAGTTTTCACATTCCGTCAAACTTGTTTTGGGGTGTCGGGAGGACATGGAGAGAATAAAAACTAAATAATACCTTGTTGATTGTCAAAACAACTCTCTCATCATAAAGCATCAGTATTTTTATTTTCGTTTTAAAGAAATAAAATATTAAACAAAAGATAATTAAGTAATAATATTTAAATATTTCAAAACTAAGAATTGGAACAATAATTGAAATATAAGTGTAATAGTCATGCAAAAATGGTATGGGAATATCATTTCTCCATAAATCATATCATAGCTTGATTTTGTAAGGATACGATTTAATGTTGTGAGATTATATTTAGATACTTATGGTTTTGATATTATTAATTTTTGCTTGTGATAAGGATACTTATATTTTCACTTGACAATCATAGTTGATCTTGAAATCTCCAACCAGAAAGAAGTAGGTTATTTTGTTTAAAAAAATCTCTATTTTACACAATTGATAATTATGATCATATTTTTTACTTAGTTCTCCTAGATAGATTTTTTATTCTTGATTTACAAATATAGATATCTATAATTAATCATGTCCTTTGTTGAGTACCCAACATAGCCACACATATAAAATATTTGTGCACAACCAGTATCCTAATAATGAGCACATTTAGGTTTTAACATTACAACATCATGTACCTTAATTATACATTTAGGTATTATATATTATACTTTTGATTAACAAAACTATTAAATACATGTATGAAACTATTATAATTAAAATTTATTGATTAGATTTTATATTATATACAAAAATACTACAATGTACAATTTTTTTTAATATACTATTTTAATTATAGATATAAAATATTTACTATCAAACTTATTTAAAAAAAAAAAAATACAAATAGGAAAAATATTAAATTAAATTTTATTTATCATATTTTAATAGATTTTTAATCATATTTAACTCAAATAGTGTATAGATTTATAATTGTGTTTATTAGATTTTGTTATATTTGACCTTTTAAAGTCAAATTTACCACAAATAGTCTAAATATTTTTTAAGCATAATTTATTCATTCTATTTGATTAGATATATTATGCAAACTTATCTCATCTAGTGTGGAGATCTATTTTAATATTTTTTTTACTCAATTTTTATTATAAACACTTATAAACAACCTTATTTGTAGTATATTATATTATATTATATTATTTTAAATTATACACACTTATATACAAATTTATTTGTAGTATTTATATTTCTATTATATTATTTGAACTTCAATTTTAGTATTTTATGTAAACTTAATTTTACTCAATTTCTATTACTTATTAATTATTTAGTTTTCAATGATTGATGATAGTTATACTCCACCTAACATCCCTTGCCAATAGCTATTTAATTATGGGACATTAACTTAGATCAACATGCAAATAACATTTATGCTCCACTTAGCATCCTTTTTCAATAGTTACTGAATTTTGAAGCACTATCTTAGATTAGCATGCAAATAAAAATTTGTAAAGTTCTTTTATAAAATCTTAATTTTTTTTCTATGTATAAGTTTTATCACATGTTTAGGATATTAAATTAAAGAAATGTTTATTTCACTATTGATAGTGAAAAGTTTATATTTGCAGTTTAAAGGTATTCATTTGTAAAGTAAGAAAATTTTAACTAGCTCTTCTATTTTATGATCAAGAATTTCATCTTCCAAAAGGCAACCCACAAATTCTTATACATCATTGAGCATATAGTATACTGTTTTCCATTTTAAAAATGTAATTTCATTCAGGGATGTACAATTCATATCAACCCAATGAGATTATTGACATCTCCAGTAGTTTTAGTGCCCCTATGTTGTCGACCAACTCAACATTGACGATCAATTGCAATGGAAATTTTACAAGCCACATGCAAGATTTTGCAAATGACATTATAGTTAGTTGCCTTGAATTGCTACAACAAGCAAAGGCCACTGTTCGAAACATGCAAAGTGTCTAGGATTTGGACATTCAATTGACGGAAGTAACAATACATGAGTTCCACTCAACTTGTGAGAAGTTGAGTTCCTTCTACACTTTCCTTCGTGAAATGAAAGCAGATGAGTTCTAAGGACAAGGTGGTTCTATCTACATAAAAGAAGCATTTCAGAATTACTTGAATGATGTATAATACACTTTCTCTCTATAAATGTGTATATAGTATGTGATATAACCATGGAACTTCAGCTTTTACCAACTTATGGATAGTTGGATATTTTGTAAATCCCTAAAAGAAATGCAAGCTCCAATATACTATGAACAAGGCAATTTGCCTCACGATAAAAAAATGCAATATGTCACCTACTACAATACCATGTGACACATTTTTGCTTCAAAAATATATACACATACTATGTGCTCTTGCTATAATATTGGAGCTTGGTTCTTGACTTTTTCTTTTGATCTACATCTCTTTACTTGACTCATATGTTTAAATTCCAAAAACAAATGACATCTTCAATTGCATATAATTAAGAATAGTAGTTTACATATAATGTATTATAATAATTTCCTCATTTCACTTCAACTAATCATAGTCTAACCATTGTGTTCACAACATTTCATTTATAGCACTTTTTAAATATATATCGCCAACAAACACTATATGTCTCCTTCAATAATTGTCTTGTTGTTGCACCTAAATTCCTTACAATTTATTCACTTAGTAGAACGATAATATTGTACTCACTTCCTCAAACCCACAACCTTTACACTAAAGTATTATTTTAAACAAAATCCATTATTTTAACATATTTCACATTTCTAGTATACTATATTCTATATCAACATACATAATAAACGTATACACCATACAACACATATTACCATATGAAGGTTCACAAAATAAAATAAGCCACCACCTTGTATTTTCTTTATGGCTACAAAGATGATCTACAAAGTGCCTGCTTCCTCAACCAGGACACAATCCACATAAAATTTGTACTCTCCAATAATAGGTTAAACAATTTAGGCTCATTTACTTAGCACAATGAGTATAAAGTATAGTTAGGTGTCCTAATTAAATTGCACCCCAAAATGATTAAAACATTTGCGAACCAAGTACCTTTCTTTAATTTTATTCTATGTTCCTTTGTTGTTTATCCCTTTCTAATAACACACTAGTGTTATATTCCTTTGTTTGAAAGCACCTATCCTCTTGTGCCTTTAGCATAGAATGCATATTCAAACATCTACAGTGCTTCCAATGTACTTAGACTACTTAATAGAGTGAACTAATTTTTTTACTGACTACACTTTCTCTTTTTTTTTCTTACAAATGCAGCAAGCTAACTTCCAAAGGCCCCTATTTTGATATACACACCTATTTAGAATCACATTTATAGGTATTATTCTAAATTTACTTTTACTCTAAGTAACTTCTTTACACACTTTTATTTAAACTAGTGCTTGCATGGTTGTATTCAACAACATTGTGGCTTTTTCAAATATTATCAAATTAGTTAGCTATATTTTGTTGGCTATACAACATATTAATTTCATACTTCACAAAGTATGCTTTTTATACATCATTTAAAGTAAGTAATAGCTGCCACCTACAATTTACTTTTGCAAGGACTAGTTCACTCTCTCGTCACAATGTATTATTTGACTGAGAACACAATTAAGTTGATCCATGATGGAAACGTAGACCAGCAACCCCATCTACAAATAATAGATATTTCAATGTTTGGCCATGGATTTGAACCAACCAATCACTATATACTAGAGCTCTCCAATGGGGTGCATAAGTAGAAGGATACACTTCCAAAACAATACAACCACCACGTAGATCCTGAAGAACTGCAAAAGGGCTCTATACTTAAACTCATTAAATACAATTGCCCTGTTCTTTGCAATTCAAGGTGAGCCATCATATTTCAGTGATTTTCTACAATATGTAAAATGAAAACTTATAGATTATCATTCTTGAACCCCTTATGTCACATCTTGTCCTATTGATAATACTTCATTGTACACTTATAGGTGGATTGTCATATCAGAATTAGAAATCACATGTTTGCAACAAGATATCATTGTCAAGCCCGCCTACCTCTTTGAATAACAAACCTAACAAGTACAAGCCACATCTACAAGCCTTGATGACAGTGTTATAGTACCACAACCACCTCTCCTAAAAAAATATTCCTTGATTGAGAATGAAATCAAGATGATGAATGATGAAAATATAAACTTGCGACCCCATCTACAAGCATTAGAAATTACATCGTTTGGCCATGGACTCAAACTGGCTAATCGATATAGAGTGGAGTTCTCTGATGGTGTACATAAGTAGAAGGCTACACTTCCAATAAAGTACAACCACTACATAGCTTCTAAATATCTCTAGAAGGGATCTATACTGAAACTAATAGGATATAGTTGCCTTGTTCTTTGCAATTCAAGGTGAGCCACCATATTTCCATGCTCTTATACAAAATTCCAAATAACAACTTGTAGCTTAACATCTTTTATCCACTATGTCACATTTGTTCCTACTCAAAATACTTACTCATTTTACCTTTATAGGTGGATTGTCATCTCCAAATTAGAAATCACATGTTTGCAACATGACATCATTGGTCAACTTGCCTACCTATTTGACGAGCAAGCCCAAAAAGTAAATTCTACAAGCTCAACTGCTCCATCTACGAGCATGAGTAATAGTGCTATGGTAACAAAGCCACTTGCTTGAAGGGCACTTTTTGGGTTATGCTCATCCCTACAAAATAAAGAACTTCCCTCCAATATTACGCCTATTAGAAATTTGAATCAATTTCAGACAAGGTGGCTTATAAAGGGTCGTGTTACCATGAAAAAATAGATGCACCGCTTCAACACAAAGAATGGACAAGGGCAGGTCTTCTCTTTTGATATTACTGATTGTGAGTGCACTAAAATACAGGTAACCTACTATAATGAAGTTGCAAACCTTCATTACATGAATGTACATTTTGGAGAAGTATATACAATATTTGGTGGAACTATTAAGTTAGTTAATAGGTTGTACAACAAACTGAATTGTCAGCTTGAAATTTTTTTAGTTAAGGAATCCAAAATTTCTCTCTTAGAAGATGACCTTGCAATTCCCAAACATCAGTTCTCTTTCACGCCCTTCAAGGACATTTTAAAACTGAACAATAATATCCTTGGTGATGTTATTGAAATAGTCATATGTGTGGACCCAAGCTCAACCATAAGGAGGAGGGATGGGACTGAAGTTCTTCGAAGGAGCATCAAATTGATAGATACCTCTTCATCTACCATTAATATTACTTTATGGGGTCCAGCTACTGAAAAGGAAGGCAAGCAACTATAGGAGATGTATCACTTAAAACATGTGGCCGTACTTGCAATAAAAAATGGTCGTGTCACTAAGTATAATGGCAAGGTCATAAGAACTTTGGCAAGCACCCACCTATTTATAAACCCAAGAATAGAGGAGGCAGAACAACTCAAATAATGGTTTGAACATAATGGGACTGATGTCACTCCATCGAATACACAACCATTGGATGTACCTCTCGTGCTTACAAGGAAAGAAATTGTTGATATTGAAGAGAAAACTACCAATGTGAAACAAACTTTCCAATGCACTCTAAAAGCAATAGTGCAATACATAGAAACAAATTCATTATGCTATCCATCTTGCCCCCTTGAGTTAGATGGAAAACAATGTAAAAAGAAAGTTGTACAAAATGATGATCAAACATGGTACTGTTCCAAGTGCAAAGCAACAGCTACTAAATGTACCTACAGATACATACTCTAGCTAAAGCTCGTAGACCACACTGGAATATTATGGGTTGTTGCTTTTGAAGAACCAACCAAACTTCTTGGAATGTCTATAGATAATTTATACATGCTATAATCCAATCCTGGAATAGAAATTGAAGCTGAGACCATAGTGAAAGGAGTGTTATTCAAGCAATTTATCTTCACAATCACAAATTCGTATGATTCAAGTGTTGCTCAAGGACATGTAAAATAAATAATCACAAAGGTGGACGAGCTAGATTTTGTTGTAAAGAATTTTCTCATGTTGGGCGGAATCACTAATATGTTTCATATTGCTAGTGTTTAGATGTAGCTCAAGCGCTTATGTAATGTATATACAATATTGTAACATCTTATATAGTATAATTTCTATAATTTTGATTCCATACATGGAATTTCAAAGTCACATGTGTATCAAATATAATGCTATTATGAAAATAATGCGATTTATCTCTTCCACCAAATTACTTATGTATATATCATACCAATCGTATCTCAACTAATTTTCAAAAAATCGAATGATTGAAGAACTCGTAACATTAATGTTTAGCTTCTTTAATTTTGTATGTATTTGTAATTGTACATTTGATGATTATAGTTCATATTTCCTTTATAGATGGCGACCTCAAGCCCTAAAAGCATACAATCTCATAAAAGAAGTCATAACTACTATATGCAACATAAAGAAGAAATCAACATTCACCGTCATATGCAACGCATAGGAAAACAAACAATACAAGCCAACACACCAACCTCCTTTTAGTCAAACCAACACAACATTGAACCATATGAATGTGCATCCCAAACTGAACACCCTTCTGACATAGGTTTGTCAATGTGTACACACCAAATAGCGCACACTCATCAAAATCAGTCCACAAGCTTACCACATTCCAATTTTTTTTTATAGAAGCTTCTAAACGATTTCGTTCAAGATTAGATAAACTATCAAACTTTCCAACTTGCACAATTTTCCATGAATGCTACCCAGGAATGCACACCAACACAATACAAAGTGGTCTAGTTTGCTTTAGATGCTTTTGTGAGAAAGGTAGACATCGTTTCTCAGCAACTAATTTTATGGACCTAGGAGTACAACCATATGAGCTAAAAATACTAACACAAGTCGAAGAAATGCTTATAGCACAAGTCAATCTGATAATACAAGTAACAAATGCTCATGAAGCCCAATACAAATATAGTGGGCACACAATTTGTTTCCCACAAGATATCAAAACCATAGCAAAATACTTGCCACATAAAATTGCAAACTTAGATGTGTTAGTGGTTCGAAGAACCAATAGAGGTGACCATTATGACTGCTATGTAAGTAGGCATCGTGTGTGGGTTGCACTAAAACATAAAATCGCATATGACCTGTATTACAAAGATGTCGAGGTGGATTTTGTGTCTCTTGAAGAGATCCCCGATACAAATACAAACATTTCCAATATGCTTCATAACATTATTGTTGACAACAACAATATGGTTGCATCAAACAATGCTTCGACATTTTACGCGGACCCACCAAACATTGAATTCACTTGCTCCTCATCCTTCATGGGCAGGCTACCAAATAAACACTGTGAACTAGAAATCATAAAAGAAACATTGCAAGTTAGAGATCACAATGACACCATTATTGATTGGCCAACACTTGAGTCCTCGCCAATTAATGAATACAATACTGAGGGACTTCTAGACATGGCTTTTCCTTCACTGTTTCCCAATGTTAGTGCACTACATTTACAACCTCACTATAGACAAGTTGAAATGAATGAATATGTGTTACACCAAATGAGGTTTCATGATAATAGATTTGGAAGGAATCCAAGGTTTAGATATTTTTTCTTGAACCTATTGATGTGCCACCGAAGCCAAGGTGTTGCCTCTATTTTTGTGAAGAAAAATGTTAAGGACTGCATACCAACCACCATAGATAGTCTTAGTCTCCATATACAAAAATTTACTAGCACTAAACTAGCCAAATAGTTGATGCATTATAGATCATACCTTAGAGAAACACGAGCATATTGGAATAAGTGTCGTGGCGAATTATCAAACATGATCAACCAAATAGGCTCCCCCACACTATTCTTCACATTAAGTGTTGTAAATACCAAATGGCCTGATTTACACCAACTATTTACAAAGGGGGCAACTCAAACATCAAAAAACAATAAAGATCGCATAGATAACATTGTTACAAACCCACATACCACATCCTTATACTTGCATCAAAGATTCATAGCATTCCGCGAAGAAGTCTTAGAGAATCTTTACTATGCAACAGACTACTGGTATAGATATGAGTGGAAACATCTAGGGTTTGCACATGTACATGGATTCCTTTGGCTTGAAGGTGCACCAAACATGGAAAAACTTGATTGGAGCAATCATGCAAATGTAGACATAGCGAAATAATTCTTTGACAGATATGTTAGTGCCTAGAATCCTTGAAATCTAGGAGACAAGAACAACACATGCCATCAGTCTTTGCAAGACGATACATGCTTACTAACAACACCCAAAATATTCTCTAAAAATACACTTTCTGACTACGAAGAGTTGCTAAATCATGTCCAGAGACACACCAAGTGTTTACAATCAACTTGCCTTCGCAAGAAAGGAAACAACATGGAGTGCCGATATAGGGCGCCTTGGACTAAATGTGCCACCTCTTCGTTGTGCAATGATGAAAATGGGAAAAAAACCTTTTTCCCTACACGTAATGATGATAGGTTGAATATACAAAGTCCATAAATTCTTTCCATATGGAGAGCCAATATGGATTGTCAGCCTATGCTTTCAAAAACACTTGTTCTAAAGTACATTGCAAAATATGCCACGAAGAAAGAAAGAAAATCTAAAATTTGTATTGAAATGTTGACACACATATGTCAAAAGCAAGCACCCCAAGACAAGGAACTTGCAGCTACAAAAAATTCATGTCTAAGATTATTGTTGATTGTGATATAGGTGCACAAGAAACGTGCCATATGTTGCAAAAGCTGCCCCTTGTTGTTTGCAATCATGAATTTATGGTGCTTAATGTTGGGAGAAAAGTTTTCAACCAAATTAGGACAAACCAAAATGAAAATACGTTGGATTTGACTTACATCCAAATATACACACGACATCCTCCTCAAATGGAGACAGTAACACTACTTGAATCAACACGATCATTCCTGTTCTCATCAAGTTGCAAAGAGTACAAGTGGAAAGAAAGGAAAAAAAAGGGCAATTATCAGTGTCTTCCCTCAATTTACTGCTATTCCAAAGGAGGATTCAGAACATTTTGAGACATTTTGTTGGAGTGAACTACTTCTTTACAAGCAATTTCGTAACATTGTTGCAGACATCGGTATCAAGAAAGAGACAATTGTTGCAAATTGGAAGATGAATATACTTAAATATTATGTGTGGCATGTTGACCGTGTAATTGATGAAGAAGTAAATCAAGAAGAGGAAGAGGAACTAGATGATAAAAACAATATAGGAAATGCAATACAATTGAATGAATGGGAGTTCTTATCACAATTGGGTCTTGGTACTAGTGGAAATCTTAATTCCCTTGATATGCTTGGAAGATGTGACTTTGACAATTGCAACAAGTGGAATGACCATACAATACCTCAAGCTTTACATGAAACTATAGAGCATTTTGCAAGCACAAACAAGGTGGACCAACATGACAACCCAACACCGTTTAAGTTTAACGATCTCCCATATCCACTCTCTCCCAAACAACAACTCGCTTTGACACTTATTTTGGACCATTGTAGTGCTTGTGAATTTGAAAAACCCTTGCACATGATCATACAAGGCACAACAGTCCAATAAGGAAATCCTATCTTATTCATTGCATTAAACACTCCCTTTCCAATTTAGTATGACAAGAACATAGCCCACTCCTTGCTATTGCTCCTACAGGAATCACAACATTCAACATACATGCCTCGACTATACATTCATCCTTGAAGATTCTAGTCAAGGAAATGCAGCCATTGAAGGGTTAGTCACTTGCAATGTTCCAACATAACATGACACATAAAATACCTCCTAATTGATGAGATGAGCTTTATAGGCACAAAATTACTCTTGAAAATTGATATTAGGCTACATAAGGCTTTCCCCTACCAACAACACTTGTGCTTCAGTGGAAGATCTATCATTCTTGTAGGTGACTTTGCACAACTACCCCTTGTTATGGACAAACCTATATATGTCGCCCACACAAATGTGAAAGACCTATGGGAACAATTCACTATTATTGTCACACTAGAAAAAATATTTTGACAACATGGGGACACACAAGCTCAAATTGACTTTCAGAGAACTCTACAAAGCATTTGTAATGCAGAACCAAATGAAAAATATTGGGAGCTACTAATGCGTTGTAAAAACACAATGCTATCAAACAATGAAAACAATTCTTTTGAACTAGAAATGCACCTATTTCCAACCAATGACTTAGTTGGAACACACAACAAAAAAATGATACAGCTATTAAATCTTCCTATTGCACTCAGTATTGCAATAAAAACAAACACAACATCAAAGATTGACAATGATGCTGATAAGCTTCCCCATGAACTCCTGCTATGTAGAGTCCAACAGATCATGCTAACTACAAACCTATGGACTCAGGAAGGCCTTGTAAATGGTTCTGTTGGAGAGGTTTTAGATATTGTATACATAGAAAGCTCTAAACCACCAAATTTACCATTATATGTGGTAGTAAAATTTGATACTTACAATGACCCACCTTGGGGCATCCATGCTCCAACAACTATTCCTATCACTTATATCTCTAGGTTCTCATAGGAAGTTACCACTATGCATGGCATGGGTGATTACAATACATAAATCCCAAGGATTGACAATCGAAAGAGCAATAATCAATATAGGTAAAAAAGAAAGACAAGGATTGACTTTTATAGCTATATCTAGAGTTAAATCAATACACAGACTTCGGATCGACCCACCATTTTTCTTCAATTGATACTCAAGAATGAAGAATAATCCATACACAATTATCAGGAAAAAGAAGAGCTTCGACTACATCTTCTCTCTTTATGATGAGTACAGGTACACATACATAAACACACCACTCTCTCAAAAAAGCTATATTTGTTTAATCTTCTACTTACCATATTCATATAAATACATTTTATTGTTTATATACTTACACCACATTTGCGATCACATGTAGGTGGATGTTCCAACATCATATACTCCTACAACAGTTGCTCTGATCTAAAGAATTTTCCCAAAGTATTGGTCATTTCTAGGACATATAGAGACCCTGCCACAATCAAAAAATAATTGAGCCAATTCCCATGCCTAATGAGTAAATCAAAAAAAACTTTGCAAATAATCCATCCTCTCAAATTGATCCATGTCAAGAACATGAACCAAAGCATATTTAAGACAACACCACGCAAAATCAAGATCAAGAATCTAAACCTCCAATATACTACCATGATCTACTGAGAATTATCCAATCCATACAGGATGGCACAAATGATGATCATATCCATATACCACTTACTCATCCATCTACCCATGAGATGCTTACTCCTAAATGTACACGTAGATGTTCTACAAAAAAAGAGTCTCCTACTCTAAACATCATTATCAATGAGCAAGAGTCTCCTACTCTTAAATATCAACAATCTTGCACAACTTCTTGGTTTCTAGTGCAAACACCAACATCAGGAGAATGTAGAGTCCTTATGATAAAACTGCTATCAATGCTACAACTACTCATAACTTCAACCATCATTCACACATCATCCCATCCACAAATTGTGCCCAACCACATGAGAACAAGGTATATCAAAGAAAGGATCAAATGAAGAAAAATGGAAAAATAATATTCAAATGGACACCATAAAATAGAACACAAAATCATCCCTATCAATCTCCATTAGTCAAAGAAACTATGGGGAAAAAATCAAGAAGGGAAGTTCTTCCAATGAAAAACTCCAACAGTGCACAAGAAAGCTTCAAAAGCAACCTACAAGACATATGAAAAATTTTGCGCCAACCAAATCTCCATATCCACCTACCATTGCTCATCTCCCAAGTTTGGAAAAAAATATCCATACTGTCAACCAATCAATCTACATCTTGTATCTCTCAACATACACCACCATAAATTGTGACATCCATGATATCCAAATCTTAGAATAATCGTGTGTTGATAGCAACTATTTACCATAAGGAATCTAATGGCTCCCTATCATGATGTGTGCATCTAGATGAGGTTAACTATGATAATTACAAAAAATAAAAAGAAAATCCCAAGGAAAAATCATGGCAAAAAAAAGGTTTCATGTGTATAATCGAACATCTACATGCACCAAATCAGGTAGAAGCATCTTACCCCATCCATAGTAAATCCAACACTCCATCCATCTTAACCATAATAAATTTTTTCATCCATGGACCATCTATCAAATCCATGTTCACTCATCGCCACCCACATTCCAAATCAACTTGATCTTGGTTGACATTCAATGTACACTTAACACTTCCTTATGGTAAATTTCTTGACATGGATCATTATCATTCGTCATACCCACCATTATCTTAGCCATCAACTATTCTCCAAATAACCACACACACTCCAAATTATAATCCCTTCCATCCTTTGCATGCCTCGCATATCCATTGATCCATTCATTTATCCATGCATCCACCCATTACATTCCATACATTGCTACAAACTAGGTGCAACTACTTACATCTTGCTTCAAGAAAACATCATGATATATATCCATATATTACAAACAATTTGTATTAAATTCAAACAAAATCGTATATATTTGGGACTACACAAAACATGCCAAAGGTGTTCTCTATATATTAATAACATTTTCTATATAGTTCGAGAAAGATGGAATAATCACATTGTATGTTTACTTATTTATTTTGTGATAGACATGGTTATACACCTATTACCTTCTTGTAATGTCTATTTTCTACAGTGAGATTAAAACATTGTTTGTTCTACTACTGATGTCCATACAAGTGCTAAACTACATGCCACTCCCCTTCTTACTTCTCTATATTTTTCTAAGGTGTAACCCTTGCACCCCCTTTGGTGCAAGTGCCAGTATAAATAGTTATAGGGGTTGAACTAGTGGAAAACATAACTTATAATATTTTTCATTTATAGACCAACTCTTAACCTTAAATCTATAATCCCATCAAATTCTCTTTCAAGAGATACTAACCCTTTAGGAAATATATTAATTTTCAATTAGCTTACATTATTTCCATATAACATATCCTTACCATCCACCATCACCATAGGTTTCCAATCAATAGACTACTCATGAAACTCCCCAAAATAATTTAAGAAGTTATAGATTTAGTTGCCATTGCTGAAAATTTTCTAGTTGCAAATATTGTATTTAATAGTAGGTAAGGTGAGCACTTCTACCAAGGTACCATATAAAAAGATGAAACCCATCTCTCATAAAATTTACTTTATTTTTCCTTTCTACCGTGTACTCTATCCCAAATGCATCAAATAATTTAATTGTTTCTAACACCAAATTTTTATACTACTTTAATCTAGTATTTTTGGTTGTATAATTACATTTTACTCATTGTACTAATAGCTTTCAATACCCAAAATCCCATACATATTTTAAATATCATGATTCAAGGTCAAATTAGTTCCTACCATTAGAGTGGCATATTCTGTTGCATTATTTATGCATTGAAATCTCAACCTATATGGGAATTTAAACACTTTATCATTGGTAGATATAAGAACAAAAATAACCTCAAAACAAACCTTAGAGCATGCCCCATAAAAATACATTATCTACAAACCATGCAAGGACCTACATTTTCAAGTGACATAAATGGTTCCACAATATTTTCTTCTACATGCATTGGCCAACAAAACAATATGACACTTCATCACTATATGAGACCTCATTTTATCCTTTAACAAGGTCCTCAACTAAATAAAATATTTTATTTTTCCCCAGTAAACTTGTTTCTTTTCTATTGATGCATATTTTAGTATATGATGAATCAATATAAATACTACCTCTAATTTTTATTGACCAATTCCTTGATAATAATATTATTCATTTAGAAGATTAATACACCATTGAACTATCCATATTGTGGGATTTTTTTAGGAAAGATAATCAATCTAAACTCAATTCCATTCACTATACCTTTGATTGGGACCTCTCTAGAAACCATTACCAAAAATTATAAAAGATCTTTAAATATTAAATCCTAACTCATTTATTACTTTCAATAATATGACATTAGTGGAATCCCTTAAATATAACATGCAATTATGAAAAATTCATCCATTCATTATCATATATACATAAAATGGGTCATCATTAATGGGGTTATTAACTAAAGTTTTGCCTATAGATACATAAATATTGTCACTATTTTCTATGGTGTTATTTAGAATAGAATGCAAGGAAAAATTTAAGAAACCCCCCCTTGGTGAAGGTGTAAAATCCTAGAAAATCTTGTATACTTCCCGATAAAAATATTAATTTTAGTGGCAATTTTTTTCGTTTTTCGTGAAAAAAAAGTCCATTGGCAAATCTTTTCTAATCACTACAGGTTTGTGGAAAATCCTGGCGAAATGCATTTTTTTTAAAACCACTAAATTTTTTCCATTGACGATTAAAATCTATTTTCAAAGCAATAAAATATTTCGATTGGTGAATTAAACCTGTTTTCAAACCAGAAAAAATAATTTTATTGGTGATTAAAACTTTTTTCCAAACTAAAAAATAAAATTCATTGGCAAATTAAACCTATTTTCAAATGATTAAGAAAAAAAATTGGCGAATTAAACATAATATCAAACTAATAAAAAAAAATGCATGAAAATAAAGAATATTTGCTTCATTGTTTTCATCAACCATCCAAAAATCACCTACAACTATAATAGTTTTTTCAAAAAATCATCTCAACATGCTTCATAATAGAAAAAGTAACCCTACCCAACTAAAACCAGTTCACAACTATCTGTATCTACCTTACATATATTAACAAGCCAAAAATTTACTACTAGTCTTGCGTTAATTCTGCAAAAACCCTACAAGAACTACAAATTCAACTAGTGCTACCCGTTTCATAACCAACTTTCCTTGTTGCTTTTCCTTTCATCTTCTGCTTCCTCACATTCTTTCCTTTTGCTTTCATACACTTTTCCTCCGCTTTCACTTGTGCTTCCATGCGCTCTGCCTCTACTTTCTCCTATGCTTTCAACTGTGTTGTAATTGCTTCAACCTTCATCAACTCTATAAAGAGCTTCAATGCTTCCCAACCTAACCTTTCTTCTTCCCTGCATTGATTTTTAATCTCATCCTCCAGCCAACACATGAAAGGGATGCATCCTTTTGCCCCTTCTAGTTCCACATTTTCAAAGCCTTCCTGAATGTCGAAACCTTCACTTGGAACTGCCCATTCAAGTATTGATTCTAATCCTTCCAAGAAATCTCTATGCACAATCATCTCCATCACTTCTCTCACTGTGCTTGTCGATTCCCCCAAGTCCAAACACCATGCTATAATCAAGGACTATAGATCCATGTTAGTCTTGTATCTATGCCTCATATTTCCAAAGGATTTCCCCAAAATCATCTGCACACTTTGTACCAACCTCCCATCAGTGAATAAAAACATACCCATTAATCTTTTGTCAGAAGCTTCACCATAAAATGGGTTTAATTGCCTCCTCAAACACAGAGTGAAGTTGGCCTCCATTTGAAAACTTTTGCATCTAAACCGTCACCACCACCACTCTTTTAGACTTTTTGTGTGCCTTCTTCTCCATGCCAAACTCTATTATTAACTTCACTAATCGAGGGTAGAGAGGTAATAATTCTCCAAACTCTACACGTATTGATCTTAATTAGCCATTGATCCTCTAGTCATGTCCACTTGCTAAAATCTACCTGCAATCTTCACTTCATAAATGCACCATCCTTACCACCTTTCCTATATTAATTCACCAAAGTTGGGGTTTTGGTGCTTTTCCTAACCTTAGTTGCCACCTTTCCTATCTTAATTCACCAAAGTCGGGGTTTTGGTGCTTTTCCTAACCTTAGTTGCAAGTCTTTCTTAGTCATCTTTGTAGTCAGTGGGCCAGAGGTTTCAAAAACTTCAAAACTTCAGACTTTGGTTCTAAGGTTCCAAATTTCAGCGACCATGCGACATTATGGACCACAACCATTCGATGAATTTTCGATGGACGATTGTAGTTGCATTCCGGAAGTATATCTCTCAAGCACTAGATTTGCGAATTGAAGCCTCCAGAATTACACTAGAATCGTTAAATATTTTACCATTTAAATATTGGTGGTCTTGTTTACCGTAGTGATGTCTCCATTTGAAATCTTAATCGTTCGATGAATTTTTGATGGACAGTTATAGATGGATTCTAGAAGTAAATCCTTGAAGCACTAGACTTGTGAACTAAAACCTTCAGAATAACACTAGAACCGTTAGATTTTCAAAAATCAATGGTTGAGATTCTATTAATTATTGGTTTCAGAAATCAACATATAGTTATGATCATAATGATTAAGGTAAAACGAGACATTTAAATTTTTAATTCTCTCTTTTCAATGCATCAAAGTACTCTACCTTTCATTTATTCTATTGAAATTCTCAATTTGGCTATGGTACTAGGCAGCGACGTGGATTAATGCCATATGAATAGCCAGAGTGATTGATTGGATAACTTTATATTGAAAACTACACAATGTACTGCAGAATCGTAGATGATGATGTCAATAATCCAGTGATTTTGACAATCAACAACTTGTGTGGCACTGCCGATTTTGACAGTTGAAAGCTTGTCAACTTGAGGTATAGTTTGCAACTTTGCATGTAGCTAGCTTGAGGTAACGATTAAGTTGGATTTTTTGTTTGCATGAATCACAATTATTACTAGTCAGTAGTAACTATACACAACCTCACACATGACATGTGTGAGGTGTACAAGGGACCAGGCTGGTAGTGGAACTTTTGGCAGCACTTTTGGCCCATAAATAAGGATAGTGAGCACAACTAAAATCATTTGTTTAATTGTCATAAGGGTTTTCATTTTGTAGGGTTAATAACTTAATAAGGATTCGAGAAGAAGATGATGTGGTATTATTGGGGATGCTCTAAATTCTCCTACCTCTAGTTATGTAGTTACAAAGTAAAAGAACAATTTCGTTCAAGTTCAGAATGGGTGGAATTGGAAAGAAGTTGATTTGGTTTACCTGACTTCTCAGATAGGTTTTGAATTAGGATTAGGAGCTCTGATGGAGATAAGTGCTATCCTAGTGCATGGAAGCTACAAGTAGAAGATGGGAGCAGTTTTTACTACCCCTCACGTTTACATGGTTTCCCAGACAATTCCCATGCATTTAATTTCAGTGCTCATCTTCTGCATGGGAGTAGTTTTACTACCCCTCATCGTCTGCATGGTTGGCCAAGAGAGTCTCTTGCATTTATTTTGAGACACCATGGCCTACCAGGCAAGCCCCATCCATTTATTTTAAGTGCTCATCTTCTGCATGGGATAAATTTTACAACCCCTCATCTTCTACATTAGTCTAGTTTTGAAAGGGGCTATGTACATTTTGTATCTTCACAACTCCCATTTCCCCAATTTGATTTGACACATTTCCCCATGCATTTATTTTCAAAGACCATGGCTAACTCGACAAGTCCCACGAGTTTATTTTGAGAGCTCATGGTTGACTCGACAAGTTCCATTTATTTTTAGAGATACATGTATCACATTTACGTTTTCAACTTTTCACCAGCGGTCTAGCAGAAGCTGGGCGCTTGCACTTACAATTGTATTTGTACTATGTAACAATGTGACATTGTAATTCAGTTGTAATAAAATAAATGGTTGTGCTATTAATGTGACATTGTAATTCATTTTATTAAGTCCTTTGCAAGTTAAATGCTATTAATGGTTGTGCAATGTGCTATTAATGTGACATTGTAATTCATTTTATTAAGGCCTTTGCAATGTTAAGTTTCCGGCCCCTTGGCCTTAATGTCAATCCTAGCACATTAAAGTATAAAGAAAATTTAAAACACATGTTTTATGTTTATTGTTTATATCATAAATTACTCAAATGTTCGATGAACAGTTGATGTATGGTTGTAGTTGCATTCCAGAATGAAATGCATAGAGTGCTACACTTACAAACTTAAACCTTTGGAATCACCCTATAACCGCTAGATTAACAAAGATCAATGGTTTAGAATTTTTTGTCAATGCAGGATTAAATCATTAATGGCTTGTTTTAAACGTTGTCAGCCATTTACATTGTACTACCTAATTGTGTACTGTGTAGTTTGTAAGTAATGAGTAGACGTTTCAATGTCATCCAGTTTTCTCATTGCAGTGCACCACCCTATTCTAGGTTCCACAGTTCCGCTTCCAACAAGGCCATTCTAGTAACCCAGTTTCAAGTTTCAACCCAATTTCAACTTCAAGAATCAAAATTCAAAATCCATGTAAGTTAAAGAATTCATGTGGCTACGTTTCATCGCTTGACGTTTCTTAAAATATTATTTTTTCAAACTTTGAAGTTTAGGTTTAGGGTTAAGAGGCTTAATAAGAATTAAGAAAAATTAAGGACTAATAGGGAATTCACAAATTTCATATTGTTGATTGTAATAGCATGTCTACCACCAATACCACTAGAGCAATGTCAGATAAAACAACACATTATTCAAAATTGTTTAAAACCCTAGGTTTCACTGATGAATACCATGATATTTATGATCTTGAAACCTATGGTAGGCGTACCTCAGAACTTATATTTTCATCTGAGAATAAGGCTGCAAAGCAAATGCAATTGCAAGTTAATAGTATTAGTGCACCATGGGTAACTGGATTAGGGCGCATGAAGTTACATGAGGTTTTTTCTTGCCCAAAATTTATCATGGTCTGTGCCCTAAATTATGATGATAACAAAAGAGCAATTGTTAATAAAGATAGCAAAGAAGAATTGTTATCCATTAATGTAGAAGAACTTGAAAAAGTGTTGGACTTGGGGTTTACAACCGAAGAATTTGGAAATATCCACATTGACCTAGAAAAGCTTACTAGTGATTATGAAGTAGTGGATGAAATGGAGAAAAATTCTTTCTTAAATAGAATAGTTCAAGATAGAAAAAAATTGAAAGGTGATCATAAGCCTCCTTATGATTTGGATATTTTTAAACCATGGGTTCAAGATACTATTTCCATGCTAGCATTTTGCCTCGGACTAGATAGCAATTTGGAAGTGGGTGCATGCCTCCTTGAAATGGTGTATAATATCCATTATGGTGCTCCACATGCCAAATATAATTTTATTGAGCACATTATAGAATCCATACATAAACAATTTTTAATGATTAAAGGAGGTTCCACCAAGACATTTAGGTTCACAACCTACTTGTTCTATCTTTTTCTATTCAAATTCAGAGGAATGTTTCAGACCAACAAGCTTCAGATTTAACCCTATCGTAATAGTAATCCCGAGCAAAAGAAAATGGCTCTAGTATATGAATGGACCACTGTTATAAGGATGCATGATTCTCGAAGGAACTACAGTCATTTTGTAGACTACTTTTTGGCTCCATTGCATCAAGCAATTACAAATACTCCAATGCCTAGATTGCCTATGTCATGTAGAAACTGCATTCAACTAGGAAAAGAAATACAATTGGTTGATTGGTACTTAATGTAAGAATATACTGTGCTAAGATTTTATGGATCAGAAGTACATCTATACAAACTTCCAATACATGTGACAAAAAGGGTATTTGCTTTGGAATATGTAAGGTAGATGCAGAGTACTAATGAAAGACACTTTAGTGGTCAAGGTAAGAAGATCTTATTTCCTTTTTTACCTTTTTCATGTGGAGGGATCGCATTCGAGAGAAAAGCATTTAGTGTGGCACATGATCTTTTGAGTTTTCTTTTATTTTGATGCTATTTGTCACTGGCAGTATGATCCATGTGACACCATTAAATCAATTATTGTGCTCAATAAAAATGCTAGAAGTAGAATTCAACATCAAAGTAAACCCTTGCTTGAAAACTTGAGAAACAAGGATTCTTGGGATGAGGTGAAAGTAGCAATGGAGAAAGTGCTGCTAAGAATGGTATTTCTTTTGAACAATTGTTAGCAGAAATTATGGCATTGCATTGAAAGACAATTAGGAGGTACAACAATTTTTATGGAAAAATTCATAAACCATCTAGTAGAGTAAAAATGCCAAATTCTCTAGAGAAGGAAGTTACAAAAAAAATTGGTCACGATAAAAAATTATTGCCTTTTGGTCTATGAGGAAGGAGCTAGGTGATCCAAGAGCTCTTGTAGAGTATGGAGATAATGAAGAAGATCTTGAGTTTAGCAAATTATGGAATATAGAGCATCCAAATGAATGAGAAGATGAAGAAAGTGATGATGATAGGAAAGAAGAAAGCCATGTCAATTTCAAACTTGGTTTAAGTGAGGCCACAAAAGAAGCATTTACTACAGGAGAAGCCATAGCTAAAAAAATGGGTTGTGAAGGTGGTCCTTTGGGGTGCCAAAGACAAGGCCCTTGGATGGTAACAAATGTAGAGCATAGAAAACCAGTTGATAAATCTATTCTTGGGGTAGGAGGTGAAAAATTAGACCTAGGGCATATAGGTCAATTTGTTAGAGCTTCAAATCCTCATCCTCCTGGTTAGACACAATCACAACTAGGACATGCCCATGGTGGAGGTCTTAGTGCAACTGGCATTTCCTCTGGTGGCGATGGTATGGGTAGTAGTACTAGTAGTGGTCAACATGTGCTATAACAACAAATTACACACAAGAGGACAACAACACAATATACCACAGAAACACTAGGTGATCAAGGCATACATAAGAGGCAAAGGATTTTGACAGGTCCAACTCTAACTCACACTACCAGTGGATCCACCACAAAGGAGTTATTTCTAGGCACTCCCCCAATGCCAGTTAGTTTGGTTGTGACATCATTAGAAACTACAAGTACTCCTATTCCTTCGCCATTCAAGCATTATATTGTTCCTCCATCCTCAGGTTTTGATTACATTGAAGAGTTTAAAAGAAATCAAAATTGAATAAAAAAGAAAAGAAGCAATTGATGGAGAGTGTGTCTGCTCTAACTTCAGAGCCTACAACAACCATGGTATTACCCACATTTGACACAAATAAAGAAATCATGGAGTACACAATTCTTGTTCCCACAATTCAAAACAAACCAACAAATTCGATGACTCCATCTGAATTCGAGGTGAACAATTTTCAATTGGATTTTTCTGGACTCAAAAATACTGAAAAAATTAATGTATCAAAGAAGAACAATGAATTGGTGTACACATCATTGCTAAAGCAAGATAGAGAGAAAAAAAGGTTGCAGAATCAAATTGTAAAGTTACAAGTAGACCTAGCAAATGAGAAAGAAAAGAGGAAAGTGGTAGATAACAAGAGAAATGAATTAGAAAAAAGAATTAAAAAAATTTCCTCTACATTAACAAGCAAAGATGATAAGCACAATGAGACTGTAGTGAATGAACTGAAGCAAAGGCTAGATGAGAGCAACAAGAAATATGATGAGGAAAAATCCACTTCAGAAAAATCAAGACTAAGCATTGCAAATGGAAATGCACACTAGGAACAAAAATTGGAGGAGAGAAAAAGAAATGAAAGATTGGAGGTAGAGCTAATGGAAGCAAAAAATGAAATTAAGTCTTGTCAAAATAAGTTATCCGCATTTTGTAGTGAAACAATGAGGCATATGAAACAAAATATCCGGGATGAAATAATGCAAGGGATTGATCATTTGTGTGACATGTTTCAATTGATTGATGCTATCAGACATCATAATAAGCTCAACAAATATCTAATGGAGAACAAAAATGTGCTGGCATTAGAGAAATCAACAAATCAAATTCAACAAACAGTCTACAAAGCTAGTGACAATGTTTTGAAATCAAAAGGGATTACTAATTGGCTTGCTACATCAATGACATTGTCATCTGTCATTGAAAAGTGTTTGAGAATGCATGAAATAGAGAAATATTTGCATTTGTCCGCAGACAAGATGAAGAAGGTGGATGAAAAGGTAAGGAACTTCATAGAGCTTATTTTGCCAGAGGTTTTTGACACATATGAGTGATTAATTGGAAAGAATGATTTCAGAAAGAAGATGGAGGATGCAAGGAAGATTGATTTGGACAAGTTTCCTTAGAATGCAGATGTGGTGACCTATTTGGATTCCATCAAACCATTGCTAATCCTGAATGCAAAATTGACTGAAGAATCCAGGACAGGTTCCAATTTCAATCATGAATTGTTAGGAAATCTTCAAGTCAAACAACATCAGTTAGAACAAATGACAATTCCAACACCTGAATCTAGTGGAAGTTGCTAGAAAAGGTGATGCAGTGATTTAATTTTTGATAATATGAGTTTCCAAGTTCCAACTCAGCTTTGTGCAGTGTTGTATTTGAGCAATATTTTGCATTTCCAATGCCTCTATGTATTCCTCCATGTGATAATCAGTTTAAAAGCTCAAATTCAAACTTCAGTAATGTGTTGATGTTCAATTATCTGTATTACTTATTATATCATTTGAAGAAAAAATATGGTAGTGGTTTCAACTTCTAGATACACTTTAAACGATTGTTGATGTTCAATGTTGTATATGCTACTAATACTATTGTTAATATGTTATTAATCTAATAAGCATTGATTTGAGTGATGAATCGCTAAGCACATGCTCAAGTTTTACTTTTAACACAATTAAAATATGAACTATAAGGTGATTTTAATTCTAGGCATCCATTCTTAGTGAAATTGCATTACAATTCGCACATCAATACTCAATCTCCATGACTACTTAGCATATCCACTAAACATTTATATGAATTCATGTCATGGATTATCTATTATTGGAATTGGAATGATGTTTTTTTGGTTAGTTTCATTGTTGTGGTTACTATCACTCAAAGTCGCAGTTTTGGTGCTTTTCCTAACCTTAGTCGCTAGTCCTCAGAGTTTTATAACCTTGTCGCAGAGCTCTAAATTTTTATAACTCCCCAATTCCTCGGTTGAAGGTTCACTTTTTTGAGTTGAAAGTCTTTCTTGGTCATCTTTCTAGTCGATGGGTCGGAGGTTTGGAAAACTTCGAAACTTCAGACTTTGGTTCTAAGGTTCCAAGTTTTAGCGACCACACGACATTATGGACTTATCTTGCCTTAACCTTTCAAAGGCGTCGTCATCTGACACCTCATTGAATGCTATGTACGGAATAATGTAAAATATAAAATACAATATAAAATATAAAATATCACAATTTCATGGAATACAACATAAAATATCATCAACTACAGTTTGGCTTTGGAATATGATTCATGAAGTGCAATATAAAATAAAATATCATGAAGTGCAATGATTCACAATTTAATTGAATACAATATAAAATATCATTAACTACAATATGGAACAATGGAATCTGATCCTGGGATTCATGAAGTGCAATATAAATACCTAAAAGCTGCTAATTCTCTTCCATTTCCCAAATGGACTCGGGGTCCTGATACTGACGTTCATCATCGGATCAAGTAAAAGAGTCATCTTGAATTTGATTCAAAGTCTAGTCTTCATTTTCTTTAGCCTGTGTCTCAAATTCAACATTCATTGTGTCATTTTTGTCAATGTCATATGTCCAAGTCCCATTTCCATTGCTAGTGCCACCAATACCAGCCTTTGGAATTGGAGTGTTGCACAACCTGGTCCCTCTTCTTTCACATGTGGACCTCCAGATTGCAAGTGCCCTTTCAAAAGGAAAATTTCTGACATTATACGTAGTTCCTTTCATCCTCAAGCAATTTTCCAAATTCTTGTCTAGTTTGTTTCTTAACTTTGATTTCAAAAACCCCAATGTACTGAAAAATATCTCATCCTCCATCGACCCCAATATCATTGTTTGACATAAATCAACAAGTTTTAAATATTCTAATATCGAACCACACAATATTTCACTGTGACCTAATTTTTTCCAAACCTTTTTTATTGATCCTAGTTCAAAGGCCTTGTCCTTTCCCATGGATTTATACTAGTCCTTCATAGCTGTTGCAAAATCCCTGCATTGTTTTCTAAGCTTAGCTTCATCTAAAATTCCTTCTATTTTCTGCTCATTGTATGTTACAGTTTTCAAAAATTGTTCAATCAATATTTTTACCGAGCATGAAAATATTTTGGGTTATCTCGATTTTCCCAAAATTGAGGATACACAATACTCATGGCTTCAAGTATTTCATGTTGAGGGAATCTTTCATGAATCTTTGAGGAAAGAGAGTTTGCAATTTCCTTCAAATTATCACCAACAGATTTAACAATTCCTTGAAAATATTCCTTGTTAACAGCTACTTCTCTGCTAGAGTTCCTGACTGTCTTACATTGGTACATTTGTATCTCATATCCACGTAGATAGATGCATAAGTGCCCGCTTGCATTAAACTATAACTAATTATCAAGATCATTCAAATCAGTAATTTTCTACCACATGAAATAATTTGGGCCATCTTGTGTTAGATCTAGATATAGATGATCGAGGGCCAAGCATGTATGTTTACGTAGATTGGCATATTCATTAATATACATAGTTTTTTTCTTGAGCTTTCTTCAAAAGCTCGTTCATCACATCCAGCATGGGGAGAAGACTAATTAAAGTCAAGAGTGTCTCTATATCGTTTAACCTATATAAGAGGTCAGGAGCTTTGTCTACTGTGCTACGATTTTCGTATATCACTCCAATCAAGGATTGGTATTCTAAAAGAACTCATTGCATTGGTCCATGCAGGGAGATCCATCTAGTATCGACATCCTTGAGAAGCTTGTTTCCTAGTGTTATTCCCTTAGCAAAATTTTGAAACTCTATGAAACGTTTAGGAATTCAGCAGAAGTATGCATTGATCTCGTGGACTAGATTTTTGACTTTTGATACTGTGGGAAACTTGTTTACAATTTTGAATGCTAAATTCATTCTATGGGCCATGCAGTGAATGCCAAGCATGTATGGTGCACAAGTAGTTTGTAGCTTTGTGCAAACACCGATCCTTTGACCTTGCATCATTGCAGCTCCATCAACTCCTCTACACACCAACTTTTTCGCAATTGTCAACTCATCCATACCTCAATTTCATTCAAAGATTTCTTGACTAGTTCAAATATATTTTGCGATGTTGAACTATCCTTCATTTTATGAACACAGAGAAGATGAGCTTGGTGAACATGTTGTTGTACAGTATACAAATGCATACAAACCCAAGTATTGTCTACCGTAGTAACTTCATCTAAAGATAATGCAATGAAATTTGACTCTTTTACTTTATGCTTTAAATCTTCCTTTTCCACTGTAGAAAGTAAATTTTCCCATTCCCATCTAGCGTTTATTGACAAATGTGAGTAGGGATAGTGAGGAACATTCAAATAAGATAATAAACTAGAATATTCTGGGTAGTCTGTCATAGGATGCCCTTTGGACAAAATATGAAAAACAACACTCATCTGAATAGTTTTTGATAGATTTGTTGTTTCCATTGCTTTTCCAAATTGAGCCTCAAGTATACCTTTACATGCAACAATGTTCGACATTCTTTTTTCATGCTCTTCATAATCCGCAACATACCTAACATGAAGACATTCTTCCTTTGATTTCCATCGTATGATTGATTCTTCCTTTTCGTCTATGATTTGTTTTTCATAAACTTTACCGATATGCTTTTCTATAGTGTCAATCTTTAGTTGCAACGTCTTGGCTCTTCCACATTTCCAACTACAAATCTTACATTTGGCCAATGTTTCCTTTTCAATATCATTTGCATTACCAATCCCCACTGGTACCATGAATGGGTATTTGACAACCAACCAAGTTGAAAACTCCTTGTCATTTCCCACTCATGCCCCCTTTTTGGTTTATTTTTCCTTTTCTTGCTACCAACATCATCATCCTCATCCAAGTCAATTATCTCATTCTATCTAACCGGGCCCAGGGTATCCCTTGGAGCATCTTCTATGGTATTGCTATCCTGATTTGATACATTTTGATTTAAATCAATGACAATCTGAACTTGACCTTCTGGTGGCGTTGATGTATTGGGAATGCTACCAATATTTGGTGGAAGAGTTGATGATGTAGCTCCATCTTGACTTGATGGATTAGAAGCTTTGTCAATTCCAAACTAAGACTGTATGGTACGTCTAAGTTTTTTTCATTTTGATGGCCTCCCAATCTCTTCACCACCCCGAGGAGCCTAAGGAGCTATAGGAGTCTAAGGAGTGACAGGAGCCTTACCACCCTGAGGAGCAAAAAGAGTCTAAGAAGTGGTAGGAGTCTCTTCACTACCCTGAGGAGCAGCATGAGCCTTACCCTTGCTGCTCGAGTCGCTCGACATATTGATCTCTGATTCGCTCGACATATTCATCTCTCACTTCAAATAAAAACTAGAAAAATGTCTTCTTGTTTAAGGACAAAGAATAATAATATAGATCCCATTCCCTACTCAATATCATCTTTAAGACTGAAGGAAGAATGAAAAAGAGATAAAGAAAACTTATTATTATAACTAATAACACTACGAAGAAATGATCACTCACCTTTAAGTCTACGTTTTCGGCTTTGGTTGACTTCCAAATAAATGACACTTTCAATTGTATTTATTTATGTTCTAGGAATGGATTAATAATATTCCTTTTAGTTATTTATCAAAGATTGTGTGAATGGAAATGCAATAGGAATTTATAAGTAGTGTGATAAGTGTTGTTCTTTAAAAATGATGCAGAATCACATATCAAATTCAATACCATGGAATACAATATAAAAATTTTGGCTTTTCCTAAACTTAGTCACTAGTCCTCAGAGTTATATAACCTTGTCGCGGAGTTCTAAATTTTCATAACTTTGTGATTCCCCGACTTGGTTGATGGTTCACTTTGTTGAGTTGCAAGTCTTTCTTGGTCATCTTTTAAGTCTACGTTTTCGACTTTTGCTGACTTCTAAATCGAGAAGTAGAACCTCAAAACCAAATAAAATGCGTAAGAATAAATGACACTTTCAATTGTATTTATATCAATCCATGATTCCATATTTGGCGAATTCCGCGGGATTTTTAAATGGTATATTAAAAATTTGGCGAATCCTGTGTGCTTATACAATGATATGTTGTAATTTTCAAGGTGAAATGTGTCCTCAAATGTAATCATTTTTTAATGTTATTGGCGAAACAGGTCCTCATGAGAAACTATTTATAAATTTTAATTGGTGAAATGGGTCTTCACAAGCAACTATTTGTAAATTTTAATTGGTGAAATGGGTCCTGATACAATTTGTTTTAATAATATTGGCGAATATGTAGGTGTTTTATTAAATGCTTTCGGGATTCCAGGCAAAAATATTAGTCGATCCAATTGAAACGTGTAGTTTGACAATGGAGAATTTGTTGCTTAAATATGCCTCATAAAAAAACTCATTGGCGAATGGACATGCATTGGACCTATAGTTCGTAAAATCTGGGCGATTTGGACATCTTGTTGGGTGCAAAAAATTCGCCAATTTTGACTTGGCCGATTCCTAGAATTCGCTAATTGGCAAAGATTCACCACTAAAGTTTTCCCTGATAGAATGACTCTTGATTGATTGTTCAATTATTAAATAGCTATCCTTAAAAAGTGAAGTATCCCTATGTATATATTCTAGAGTTCTCATTATTTCAACCAAGGGCACTTGAACTTTGATTTGGCTAAGAACTTGAGCCAGATCATAAATTTGATAGCTTCAAAATGGAGTAAATATTAGTAGTGTGATCACACCTTGATCTTGGATTTGTGTTAGAATATTGTCAAGCTTTTGGTCTATTTGCATTATACTAGACCATTTCTTATTATCAATGGGAATATGTATCTTATATTTGGGAGTGCTAGTGTTTTTCTAGTTCTAGATATTTTACTTTAGGGATAAATTTTTATAAACATAGACATTTTAGGTAGAAATCCTAATATAAATTATAGGCTTTTGTGTGACTATAATAGGTCTTTATTTGAAATATTTTATTTCAACAAAGATTGAAAGGAAGACGATAAGTGAAAGAAGCTTCCTAAACCAATCTAAGTGGGGAAGATGTTACAAAAAATAAATTAAACCTTTACTAGTTACAAATTAGATGCACATTCAAATAATATAAATAAAGCATGCAAATTAGAAATATACCATAACATAGTATATACATGGGAAAACCATTTTTCGAGAAAAACCCCACACTCCAAAAGCACAACTCTTTGTATTATCAGTAATTTGAAAGTGGTTACATTACAATCAAAGAGCTAAGCTCATTCAAAAGTCTTCAACTACAACAAGATTTCTAGAGTGATTCCAACAACAAAACAATATCTCTAAAATCTTCAAACTTGTACTACAAACCACTCCAAAATGCTACATATTTATAGAAATCTGAATTTGACACCTAGAATTTCCACATGGCACAAATGCAATGCCTACATTCTTTTCTTGAGCCTCCTTGACATGCACAACACTTGAATGCATGCAACAACCTTACATGAAGAGTAATATCATAAGCGAGACCCACATAATTTTATTTCTCCACTTCTAATGCCTATCTCCTCATGCATGGGACCCCTTCAAAATGTAATGCGTCTTCATAAATGAAAACACCTTGTATGCATAGGGACAACCATTATATGGGTCCACCTATCATAGCTTATCATAACTTGACTCTTACAACATCATAACTTGTCATAATCTATCATGGAATTAACACTTAAAACTTATGAAAAAGGCCATAAAATTATCCTCCAGTAGGGTCCACCAAGTGGGCACCTACTTCCATAATTCTAGCTTGCATGTTATCCTAGTCACCTCCATGTAGGATTCCACCTCAATTTGTAGGTCCCACAAAATCACTTGACATTAGTAGGAAAATAAAAGTAGGATAAAACAAATAAATAAATATCAAAATAAATTCTAGGAGTTGGAAATTTGACACACATTAGTCCCAACATTCTCCCACTTGTCAAAAACCTTTCAAGAGTTGATTAGAAATCAACTTCTAGGGGTCGTGAGGCCCATGGAACTAGAAAACCATCTTAACTTCTTCATTCTCATAGGATTTTCAATACATCTACAATAGTTGTTAAAGTATCAACCTTATCCAATTTCACCTTTCCATCTTCCACCATGTCATAGATAAAATGGAATTGAACATCACTGTGCTTTGTTCTAGCATGGAAAGTAGGATTATTTGCTAAGAAAATGCCACTTTGACAGTTGACTATCACAATAGATGGTAATCATCCTTGCATTAATTCTAATATCATAACACAATATCCTAAGCCAAATGGATTCCTCACAAGCATGAGTAGCTATCATATACTTTGCTTCTATCATGGAAAAAGTACTATATCTTGTTGCTTACTCATCCAACTAATAGGACCACCAAACATCATGAACACATATCCATTGATGGTTATTTTTCTATTAATGTCACCCACCCAATTTGAATCCACATATCCACGAATACAAACTGAATGTCGAGGTCCTATAGGATGACCATGAAAACACAAGGAATACTGAAAAATACCCTACAAGTATTTGAACACTCACTTCATAGCATCCCAATGTGCCTATCTAAGATTAGCCATAAATGGACACAAGAATCCCACTTCTTAGGAAATGTTTGGCCTTGTACAAACCATGGAATACATCAAATTGTTAACAACACTCGGATATGATACTCTGGTCATGTCCTCCATCTCAATAGAAGATTTTGTGCAATCCTCCATAAATAAATTTTGTCCTTATAGAATAGGAACTACCAAGGATCTACAAGTTGTCATACTGAATATTTCCAACACTAAGTTCACATACTTTCTCTATATTAACCAAAGCTTTCTAAGTTAGCTCTATCTATTTTGATCTCCATTCCTAGAATGTACCTAGTTGCACCTAGATTTTTGAAGTAAAAAATAAAACCCTTACCATTCCCAAAAAACAACAATCATTCACATACAATGCAATAATTAGAATACAACCAATATATATTTTATAGTAAACATAATGAATGGATTTAGACCTCTAAGATCCCAAACTCAACACATAGATATCAAACTTTTTGCACCACATTCTAGGAGATTGTTTTAGACTATACAACTTCTTTGACTTGCAAACTAGATTTTATTTACCTTTGAAAATGAAATACTTTAGATGTGACATATATTTCATCCTCCAAATCACCATGAAGGAATGTTATCTTTACATCCATTTTCTCAACTTCTAAATCATAAGTTGCAGCAAGTGATAATAGGAATTGAATGGATGTCAAATTTTCTACATGAGAGAATATCTCACCATAGTCAATTCCCTCCACCTATTAATACCCCTTCATAGCTAACTGTACTTTATGCTTCTCAACACTACCATCAGGACTACTCTTTTTTTTTAACACCCATTTACAACCAATGGGTTTATGTGCTTCAAGCAAAGGTACTAGATCCCAAGTTTTTTTTTTTCAATGTCACAAAACTCTTTTTGAATTAATTCTAATTAATTTTCAATTTAATATTTATCAAATGAATGATGTTATTTCAATAATTAAGGGAGTTAAAATTCTTTGGAAATAAATAATTATTTAAATATTTTAAATAATAAAATATTATATACATAAAAGAATTATTTTTGAAACTGCTAGAGAAACTACCCTAAATTTAGTAATTAATAGGTCAAGGGCATGGGAAGAATGGGAGAGAAATCATAAGATGTCAAGTTTGAATGAAGTAGACATCTATAACATTTTCTTAAATAACAACCAGTTTCTAATCGTAACAATTGAAAAGAGTGGATTTTGGAGTGGTAAGGGGATATCAACTCCACATGCATTGCACGACCTATAATTCTTGCCAAATCTTGTGCAACCATTTGAGTGCCATATCTTTAAATGGCTTTAAAAAAATTAGAGGTCCATCATAGATGGGGGAGGGGGCTATTATCCATTTTAGATAACAGAAATGGGTTGTCTTAGGCTTTGTTCTAGAATAGATTTGACATTGTTATGGGTCTGTGATTGTATTATTTTCTTATATCCTTAGTCTCCATCTTAATCATGGACTTCATCTTTTGGTAGAGATTCTTATTTCTTTATGACTTGTGTTAGCAAGCTAGTTTGAAAGACAACTTTTAACCCTTGTCTGTTTAGACTTTAGCAAAAAATATAGGCTTGGAAATGGTTAGGGTTTTATCACTTTTAGCTAAAGAGTTGATTCTATTTAAGGCATGCACGTGTGTATTTGAAATAATAGCATTGGTGTTGAAAATTTGGATGATACCAAGTGATCATAGAAGATTTTAAAGAAATATGGGCTTGTATTGCATTCCTAACATTTAGTAATGGGAGATGGTGCTTCTTTATTCAAGTAAAACATCCATGCGGTAGTGCAAAGGTAATTCCAACAAGTGATTTTATATTATCTGGTACTATGCTTGAGTAGGATATTAAGACAGAAAAGTGGGTTCTTACATCTATCCTCCTCGAGGTTAGCTAAATGTTGTTATGATTGTGCTTGATTGGTTTTATAATAGTATCATACCATTGTCACTTGTCATAATTATATTTTCAATTGATGTATTGGTGAAATTTTAAATAGTGTGATTATTGTTTGAAAAAATACATGTATGAAAATCATTTATTTTCATAGTTGTTGTAAAGACTACAATAATCAAGTATTTGATTTTTTTAGGCTAATAATCTAGAAACCAAAGTTTGCTTCTACACCCATTTGTGTTTAGAATGTTTTCTCTGATTTTGATCCCCAGTGTAAAAAAAGTAATTGTTTAAATGTCTAGAAGCCAAATTAGGAGCCATTTTAATTAGATGTGCTTAATAGTTGCATGTCTAGTTTTCAATACATTTGAGTTGTAGATGCATGTAATGTGTTCTTAATTCATTAAAATAAAATATTTTGAGGCCCTTTACCTTCTTGGTTTAGCTATACTTGAGAGCAAGCAATTTTTCAAAGCAATTAGGCTTCTTGATAAGGTGATGATTCAATTCCTTTTGACGGTTTTGCATTGTGAGCTTGTTAGATATTATAAAGATAAATGAATTTAATTAGTTGTTTTTAGATATAGCTTCATTACTACATATTTTATTAGATGCAACAAATGAATGAAGAAACATAGACTAATATATTATCAATAAGTATAGAGACACAACCAAATCCTCTTTTTGGGTCATTAGAGGGATGTCCTTGATTTGGTGATAACGAATTTTGTATGGAAAATATTTTAATTAACAACAAAAAAAGATTGAATAAGTGAAAATCTATAAATAGATTTCTCTATATCCTGAAGAAAGCTTTTACAAGTGGGATTTTTAATTGAGTTTGAGATTTTAGCATGAAAAAGAGAAAAAAATGATATTGTTAAGTAGAGAACTTTCTGAAAGAATGTTGATACACGTGGCTTGTACTGTGACAATATGGTCATGTGTGAAATAAATATGATAGTTGATTGGCCAAACTTGTTTTGTCTTGTCATCAAGCATTATATGACATAACCTAATAATGAGTAGCTTTGTAACTTATATTATTTTTAGCTCTTCATAGTTCATTTTTATTTCTACCATGGGACTGAAACTCATTGTACTCCTCTAACTACATATTATACTTGTCATTTTTGAATGGGCTTCGCTATTTCCTAACAGTAATTTCTTTAGTCTTTAATCTAACAAAAAACAAATAGCTATTTAGTAACCCTTATCTCCATTTCCTGCAATGCCTGTCAATTACTAAATTCTTGTATTTCTATATAATCATTTTCATTTATATTCAATAGAAATTTGGAGTCTACTATTTTTGGATAGAATTCATCGCATGGTCTACATGATGTCTACCTGTTGAGCATGGAGACGATGCATGGGTGGGTGCATGAAGATGGGTAGCCAATTTTTGGAAAACTTTTTAAAACAGTCATGAAAACTCATACCGCAAGCGTGTTATAACATGCTCGTGTTATGGCTTGGTGTGTCGAGCCTAAGGCTCGGTCACAAAAATCCCATAATGCGAGTGCGTTATAACGCGCTCATGTTATGACCTATTAAAACCAAAAAAATAGTAAAACGAATTCATTCTTGCATTTCGACTATATTTTTTCTTATGCTCGTAGCCAAAACCCCCATCTTTCATGCTCGCATTCTAGGAGGAGGTATTGTGCAAAAATATTCATCAACAGTTGCTATTTCATTGTGAGGATGCCGCCACATCGATGAGGAGGTGTGATAGGTAAGGATTGTTTGCTTTTTGTTTTGAATTTGTTAGTTTTAGGTTGTGTTTGATATTTATTTTTTTGAATTTGTAAGAGATGCAAATCAACCTCCAAATCCTCAACAAGCAAAGCAACAAAATCCTCAACAAAAAAATCAACCACAACAACAACCTCCACCAATCCCTCAACACCCTACTGGCACTCAACAAAATTTAATGAGTGAAATTGAGAACCAAAAAAACAACTTGAGGATTTAATCAATAGGTTGAGCGATCCAAATGGTTCAACCGCAGAAAGAATGACCCTTGCAACTTCACTGAAAGATATGTTAAAAAATTTAGATTCAATTAGCAAACAAATAATTGGATGGCAAGATAGGAGGCAGGTGTCTAGGGCTTATTACGCGGATAAGTTATCATATAAAGATGTAAAGGATTTAAAAATTACAAAAGGTGATTTGTGCTCCTTATTCACTGACCCACGCACACATCAAAATATTACCCTCAATTCGAAGAGGTTTCCTATTCATTGGTGCCACCACTAACAAATTAGGAACTTTTTTATGATAGGTGGTACATGGTTTTTGATTACCCACTGTGCAAAAATTGTGAAATCCCGCAATATTTCCTTAGGAAACTATATTGTGAGTTCATATTGAATAAAATCCCAAATTATTTTGATATGATGGAATTCCAAGGGAGAGGTGGGGGGTCAGCTCAGGATAGACCCGGTGCACAGCCAGATCCTACGCGGCAAGGGAGATGACCTCTTGCTAGGCCGCCTCATGAGCATGTTGTTACACCTTCCATCGCGAAGGAGAGTGCTGACATAGAGACATTGTAGGTGATCAAAACTTTGACCTAGAGTGTCATCGAGCATGCTAACCCTATTCTATAGCACCATCTAGGGGAGTATTCTAGTGGTGGCCTTCGAACCCATGTGTGTCAATCTTGTGGGGCAACTTGTTCATATGACCCCACCGACACTCAAGAGACTACTACACAGGATCTGTCTGTAGCTATGGAGATGGAGAGGGAAAATAAAATTTTGCATGATGCATATGGCATTGATTCTTAGGTAAAAGTTAGCATGTTCATTGAATTTAATTTATTAAATTTCAATTTTGAAATGCAAGATTTACTAATTTAGTTTTATGATTTTAATAAAATTGTAGGGTCACAGTGTTGAAACTGGATACATTGGCCCTCCACTTGATTTTTTCTACAATACACCTATATGTGGGGTATGTAACTAGTAAACAATTATAAATTTATTACATGTTAATAACATTGTTTTACGAATGGTATTTTAATATGTGATTTTGGATGTTGAATAGGCTAATATTGGAGGTTTCGAGGGAACACCTCCTAGTGCCAGTGGATTTACTCAAACCTACATGCATGTAATAGAATAAAGAGTTTAACTAATGAATTGGATTTAATAGATTTGTTGTTTATATTCATATCATTGATTACATTGCATTGTACATCATTCAAACTCAAAACATTACTTCACATTCCATAACTAATAACTAGATGTTGATAGATGAGAAAATTTCAACTACAATATCTAGTTGTTTAGAAAGTCAACATAAGCAGTGATGCAATTACTTCACATAGCATAAGTAATAAGTCTAGGAGCAGCTTTCAATTCCATTTGCTTGTCATGGCATTCCATGAGACCACTTTTTACTGCTTAGCATCTTTTCAAACAATTCAATGCCTTGTCTATGCTCTAGATGCTTGGAAGGAATATATATGAAAGAATAATAGTAAGCAATAGCATAGACAAGGCAATGAGTTTTTTTAAAAAATGCCTCAAAGAAATGTGGTCTCATGGTGATGTCCATCACCATGAGATCCAATTTCTTTGAGGCACTTTTTCAAACAGCTCACTACCTTTTCTATGCTACCACATTTTCCATCCATGTCTACCAAAGCATTTTATGAAACAGTTCATTTCCTCACTGCTATGGCTAAAAGCTTAAAAAAGGTGCTTTCCAACAAACTATGGATGTCTGGAAAAAATCTATCAAAGCATAATAGTAAGCAATATCATAGACATGGTAGTTAGTAGTTTGAAAAAATGCCTCAAAGAAATGTGGTCTCATGGTGATGGAATGCCATTCCATCACCATGAGACCACATTTCTTCGAGGAATTTCTTCAAACAACTCACCACCTTTTCTATGATACCACATTTTCCATACATGTGTACCAAAGCATTTTATCAAACTACTCACTTCCTTGCTACTATGGCTAAAAGCCTAAAATAGGTGCTTTCCAACAAATTATGGATGCTTGGAATTTTTTTTATCAAAGCATAATAGTAAGCAATAATACCATAGAGAAGGCAATGAACTGTCTGAAAAAATGCCTGAAAGAAATGCAATCTTATGGTGATGAAATGCCATGACATGCATTTGTTTGTAATGGCATTCCATCACCACGAGACCCCATTTCTTTGAGGCATTTTTTCAAATAGTTCACTACCTTCTCTATGCCACCACAGTTATCATACATGTATATGAAAGCATTTTATCAAACGGTTCACCAGCTTACTGCTATGGGTAAAAGCCTAAAAACACGTGCTTTCGAACAAGATATGGATAGGGAAAATAGTAAACACGATAGTTAGAAATATATAGTCTAATAAGTACTCAAAATTTTGTTCATTATCTCATACATTATAAGTCATGATGTGGATCGCTATTGTAGTTTTTGTGATTGAATAATTTGTTGTTTTATTTTCAGATGTTGCAAGTGGAGACACCTCCGAATGTGATGAGGGCAATGGAGATCGGTGTTTCATTTGCTATACAATCCTTGATGGCTCTGACAGGGGAGTTATGAGGAAAATTACTAAATTTCAATTTACATTCATTGTTATACATGTTAGTTAGTGAAAAAACAAACCATTATTTATTCATAGTTTAATTTCTATTTGGATGGTTTATACAGGGCTTGAGCATGCCTCAGCATGGGCGTGTGAATATTTCCCTTGTGGAGAGTGATCATGAGATGGAGGTAAGTGATTATTTTGCTAAATATATCATTTTTTATAATGTAATTTCTATATATGAATGTCTTTACTTCTTATTGTAACAGTTAAAACTTCACCAAGAACTAAACACTAGGAGGAGTAGTAGGAGCACTCCTCGAGTGCAACAAAAATGAGTGACAGACCTATCACCATCCAATTGTCAAGCAAAGGGAAAGAGTTTATTTCAAGAGTCTAGAGAGCAATGAATTTTGATTCCATAGCCCTTTGTTGTATGCCTATATGGAATTTTTGTACATATTTTGTATTGGATATAGTTGACATTGTATGCCTATATGACATTCTCGTAAGCCTATATGGCTATTTTTTACCTATATTTTATACTTATATTGACATATATTGATGTATGCCTACATAGATATTTGGTTAATACAAATCTATAATATTGATGGTGTCCATATTTGCATTATAAATCCATGGTTCAATAGATATGAGTTATGTGTTTTCAAGTGTATGCTTTACAACTTACGTGTATACTTTGTGACTTACATATATTCTAATGTATGCTTTGTGACTTATGTGTTTTCATGAGTATACCTTGTATTCATGCATATACTTTGTATTAATTTCCGTATACTATGTATTCATGTGTATACTTCAAGGCTTACGTGTTTATGAGTACTTGTGCTTCCCTTATTCACATGTACATGCTTGAATTATTCATGTGTATACTTATTAATTGGTTAGACCTAGCATTGATCATTGTTGTCCTTCATGGTTTGTCTTGAATATTAATTGATTGATGCTAAACAACTTTGTCTAAAAGCAAAAATAACACTTTCAATTGGTATTCCATGAAATGATTCATAAAAAGATTCCAATATATTTAATCCTTTGATTGAAACAACTCAATTAAGAAAATGATACATATTCTTCACAACACTTGCAAAGAATAATATTCATAGTATATGAAGTAGTTAACTTCTTGACACATTATCATACAAACATTTATCTTGATTAGTCTTTAAACATTTTCACAGCATAATCTTGATAGTGCAAAATGAATTGTTATGTTCTTGATCTGTCACCATATAAACACGTCGAAAGATTTATATGTCAACTTTTTGCAATGTTATTTCTTGTATAGGAAATGGACTCAGGAGAAAGCAAGTTATAATTTATAATACAAATAAGAAATGGACTCAACATTGTCCTAGACCCCCAAATAGGTCTATTTAACAAAGCAACACCCTCTCAATCACTATTCCAATTGAAAAACACCATTGGGCAGCATTTACCAATTTGCAAATCCACAAAATCCACAATTTTTAAGGAGTGATTGGCCCTCTAACCCCATTATCCTCTAAACCCTCACTTTTCTCAAATTTCACTATGGTTTATTAAAAACCCCATATCCAGACTTCATACAACTTCAAAACCTTTTCCAACACTCTTTATTCTGCCTGCACAAACTTGATTGACCACCAAACTATGCTGCCCTTGACTTTACCCACTTTTACTCCCTCAAACCTTTCTTTTTCATTCAAAATCCCTCTTTTCCCAACTAGGGCATCATGCCATAACATACTTTTGACCTCCCTTGTCCTTGTAGACCTTTTGAACACGTCAAACTCTACAACCTCACCCTATTTCCAACCTATTCTAACATATTCTCAAGCAATTTATTCTTTTCACCTTGTCTAGCCTTGCTTTTAAGGCATAAATTCTGAATTTTCAAGAGGGGAAGCATTAGTAATCTCTTCCAATACCTTTACCAGTGCTATTTTCTTATTCGTACTCCCTATCGTACTTACATAATTGACTCAAATGACCCCACACTAACTCAAAACTAAAAGAAAGATTACAAAATGGCCTATCATGGCCTTATTTGACATTATCATGACTAAAAACACTGAACTAGACCTTCATCAAATGGAGGAACAAGGTGCTCTGCACCAATGATCATATGCTTTTTGTGTGGAAAAATTGGACTTCTCAACCATCGTGTGTATGTTTCTCTTTTCGATTGTTTTGCATGCCATCATAAGGGATCAAGCCAGTTGAACATAGCTCGGAGCAATTCCGCGTGTTTGGGTGTGAAAAAGGACCATGCCTAGCATAAACCTACCTATCGAGACATGTTGGAGCAATTTTTTTGGTCACAAAAATTGCAAAATGAAAGTTGCACCACTTTGCAACTTTACACTGCTTGCATTTGACACTTTTTCCATCAAGTGAAAACTAGAAACCACAGGAAAATGACTTCGAGATAACAAAAAATGAGAGGGGTTATTGTAAAGGGGTCCAATGCGATCCCATAGGATCAGACAGAAAGTTTGTAAGCATCACGGTTTCTGAGTAATAGTTCGTCAAAGTTTGCTTCCATTTTGCACTTTAGACCCTAAAGGGATCAAGCCGGTTGAACGTAGCTTGAAGCGATTCCATGTGTTTGGGTGTGAAAGAAGACCATTCCTAGTGTAAAAATACCCATCCGGATGCGTTCGAACAATCCTTAAGGTCACACGAGTTGCAGAATGAAATTTGCACCACTTTGCAACTTTCAACTACTTGCATTTGACAACTTTTTCCCCAAGTGAAAATTCGCCACTAATAGAAAATTCCTCTGAGATAGGGAAAAACAAGAGAGGTTATTGTAGAGGGGCCCAACGCAATCCTATAGGATTAAACAAGAAGTTTCTAAGCATCATGGTATCCGAGTAACAATATGTTGAAGTTTGCACTATTTTGCACTTTGGACTATTAAGGGATCGATCCGGTTGAACGTAGCTCAGAGCAATTCTGCATCTTTGGGTGTGAAATAGGACCATGCCTAGCGTAAACATACATATTTAGACACATTGAAACAGTCTGTGTGGTCATACGAGTTGCAAAACGAAAGTTGCACCACTTTGCAACTTTGCACAACTTGCATTTGACACTTTTTTCATCAAGTGAAAATACACCACCACGGAAAAACCACTCCGAGATAATTAAAATTGAGAGAGGTTTTTGTAGAGGGGTCCAACATAATCTTATAGGATTGTATGAGAAGTTTCTAAGCATCATGGTATTCGAGTAACAACATATTGAAGTTTGCAACCATTTTGCACTTTGGACTCTTAAGGGATTGATCTGGTTGAACATAGCTCAGAACGATTCCGCGTGTTTGGGTGAAAAAGAGGACCATGCCTAGCATAAAAAAACCTATTCAGATGCGTTGGAACAGTCTGTGTGGTCACACGAGTTGTAGAACGAAAGTTGCACCACTTTGCAACTTTACACTGCTTGCATTTGACACTTTTTCCATCAAGTGAAAATCCGCCACCACGGGAAAACCCCTTTGGGATAGTGAAAAAAAAGAGATTTTTTTTTAGTGGGACCCAACATGATCCCATAGGATCAGACAAAAAGTTTCTAAGCATCACGGTATCTGAGTAACAACATGTTGAAGTTTACAGCCATTTTGCACTTTGGACTCTTAAGGGATCAATCTGGTTGAACGTAGCTCAGAGCGATTCCGCATGTTTGGGTGAGAAAGAGGACCATACCTAGCATAAATATACCTATTCGGATGCATTGGAATAGTCTGTATGGTCACACGAGTTGCAGAATGAAAGTTACACCACTTTGCAACTTTGCACTGCTTGCATTTGACATTTTTTCCATCACATGAAAATCCGCCACCACAAAAAAATCACTCTGAGAAAACAAAAATTGAGAGAGGTTTTTGTAGAGGGGCCCAACGCAATCCCATAGGATTAGACGAGAAATTTCTAAGAATCATGGTATCCGAGTAACATGTTGAAGTTTGCAGCCATTTTGCACTTTGGACTTTTAAGGGATCGATCCAATTGAACGTAGCTTGAAGTGATTCCGTGTGTTTGGGTGCAAAATAGGACCATTCCTAGCATAAAAATACCTATTTGAATGTGTTGGAATAGTTCGTGTGGTCACACGAGTTACAAAACGAAAGTTGCACCACTTTACACTGCTTGCATTTGACACTTTTTCTATCAAGTAAAAATCTGCCACCACAGGAAATCCACTCCAAGATAGAAAAAACCGATAGAGGTTCTTGTAGAGGGGCCCAATGCAATCTCATAGGATCAGACGGGAAATTTCTAAGCATCACGGTATCTGAGTAACAACATCCTAAAGTTTACAACAATTTTGCACTTTGGATTCTTAAGGGATCGATCTGGTTGAACGTAGTTCATAGCGATTCCACGTGTTTGGGTGTGAAAGAGGACCATTCCTAGTATAAAAATACCTATTTAGATGTATTGGAATAGTCTGTGTGGTCACACGAGTTGCAAATGAAAGTTGCACCACTTTGCAACTTTGCACTGCTTGCATTTGACACTTTTTCCATCAAGTAAAAATCTGCCACCACAGGAAAACCACTCCAAGATAGAAAAAAATAAGAGAGGTTACTGCAGAGGGTTCTAACACAATCCCATAGGATTAGACGATAAGTTTCTAAGCATCATGGTATCCGAGTTGTTTCTCTTGTATATTTTGATGGAAAAGGGCATGAAAAATGAGGTTTCACCCTAGGGTTTGATAAAATATTGCATGTAGAGGTTGGGTGATTATATTTTGAGTTTGTGTTGGTGATTTTAAGAAGTTCTGAGGCAGTGGCATGTTTGGTAAGGTGTGGAGCCATTCCTTTCAATAAACCCTCCTCATACTAGCATAAAATAAGGGTTTTGTGGTTTGGCATGGTGGAGTGAGTTTCTCCTGAGACAAATTACGGATTTGAGGGTTTGGATACATGAGAATTGTTGGCCCAACAAGTTCATGGGTTGTTGAATGTTTAAAGGTATGTTCCTTTGTAAATTAGACCTAGTTAGCATAATTAATATAGCGAAGAAGGTCATTTTTGATGCACATGTTCCAATATAGTCACTATTGATTTTGAAGTATGTGTTGTAACTCAATAATGGGTATCTAGATTAGTCATTTTTTTGTGAATTCATTTGAGAAGTTATGATAAAATTGTTCTTATTTACTCAAATCTGAGTTAAAAGACTTCAAAATACTTTCAAAAGTTACCTAAGTCCTTGCTCTGAAGAAAACTAATCAAAAATCAAAGTATAAGGTGTTGTACAATCCGCACAAGCTTGAAACAAAAAAAGAAAAGTGTTGCAAATACAAAAAACATTATCCTTTATTTACTAATTTAGCAATTGTGCAAGTAATGCAAGTTTTGCATTTTTACACCAAATGACAACTTTTGTGCAATATCACTTCTCTAATCACCTAATGACCTGTTTGAGACTTTGAATACATTACATATGACCTTCACATGACCTTTTTCACATTATTTACATTTGAAAATTCAAATTTTGCAAATTTTCCTATTGAAGGCATTTAGAGAACAAGGTGCTCTTGCACCAAACATGAACTCCAAAATTTTAATATTTGAGTAAATCTCGTTACAAGTAAATCTCATTACAATGCCTTAGGTACTTCGTTCTCACAGATCTTTTACAATGTCACTCATACATTTGAGATTCTCTTTAAATGTCTACATCATAGGTGCTCATGAGCACTCTTTAATTGAGTATCTTGAGATTCCCTCGCTAAGTTTCATGCTCTTTATATGGCTTCAAATCAATTGAGATTTCAAGATTATCAAAATAAGGATGTTGCATTGCTTTTTTGGCTGAAATCTCTTTGATGGCTCATAAATCAACATTTTTGCAATGAGACCAATCACTTTTAGTAGTTTACTTAAGTAACAATGTAAAGAAGAAAAGAGAGCATCCAAATGGAAATGAAAATAGATGGAAGGCACTTGCTGATAAGCATTTAACTCTATTCCTAGTCATACATCTTCATTGGGAGTTCCAAGATACCTATTGTACTCAACACTCTCATGAATAGAATAACTTGAAATTGAGATGCTCTTATAATGTCTACATCATAGGTGCTCATGATAAGGTTAACTTCAAATAAATAACTTGAAATTCCCTCACCAATCTTTGCACACACTTTTGCAATGGCTTAAAATCATAATTGATATTTGTCAAGATCATCAAAATAAAGATGTTGCATTTCTTTTCTGGTTGAGATTCTCTTTGATGGCTCATAAATCTGCATTTTTTTCAAGGGGACACCAATCAATTTTTAGTAGGTTACTTGAAAATAGGAAAAGTCAATCTAGATGTTACCATTGGAATCAAACAAATTAATGTGCATACACTATGCTAATCCGACATGTGCATACTTACAAATTAATCTAACGAACTATCTGAGTTTACTGTATTCTTTGTTGTGTTGTATTGCCTCTGAGAATTCACGGACCTTCCAATTGGTCTTGTTCAAAGGTCTACTTTTATATTTGGTCAAACAAATATTGATGCCATAAGGGTTGTAGTATGAAGAATCTTTTTATGTGGTTAAAGTCCTGAAATAGCAATGTTTAACACCTGTGGTACCTCTAAGCCAGTTCGCGTAAGAATAACTAAGGCTATAGGGTATTCGATGTTTTTTACATCTATAATTGGGGCCTCCAATTTCTTTTTGGCCTCAACACAATGACACAAGTAATAGTCCATTCCCTCTTTGGTGTCTTCATCTGCAATAACTGCATAAACATGCCCTACATTGATATGTGCAACAAATCTCTTGAAATTAGTCAACATTACGAATACAATACAAATTAAGATAACAATATGGAATTTAAAAAACTAAGCAAGCATATATATTACCTGGTTGAACTAGATCTGATACGTGGTCAAATTCGATCGATGATTCCATCTGTGTTAGTTCCAATGTTGTCAGAGGGTGATACATCTAAGGTGGGCTAAGATAACTTGTCAACCATTTGTCAACCCGCTCCCCTAACTCACAATCATTCCAAGCTTGCATTGTACATGAACAAAAACATGCCATCTTCTGTGTATCGATACTCCATGAACCTCCATTTGAGCTAAGGAAAGAGTGTACCTCACTTGATCCTATTAGTGTATGACAATCCTCATATGGTGTAATGTTAGTATCATCCATCAACCAAAAAATTCTACAAACTGAAGAAGTATCTTTATTACCTAGACCCATCAAAGCATTACACCACTCGACGATTGATCTTGCATCTGTCAGATTTGCACTGTCTTTATACTTTAACTCTTCTTGTGCTAATGCTCTTTTCACGCGTGCTCCTACACCATCATGCTCCCCCTTTCCATGTACGACCTCACAAAAGTTCCACATATGTTGTACACCTGTAATGACATGCATCCTTCTCAACCAGTAGAACATGTTGGACACTAGGAACACTGAGAGGGGGGGTGAATCAATGTTCCACAATATTTGATTTTTAAATCAGATCTTAAACTATCAACAACAATGATTAAACAGTAAATAGACATAAGTAAACATGCAAACATGATAAGGAACACCATAACATCAATATTTTTACATGGAAACCCTATTAGAGGAAACACCACGGTGGAGGTTAATCCACAAATTATACTCTATTAAAAGTTGACAAAAGGGGAATGCACTTGCATTCAGGCTCACTGCTCAAAAGAGAAGGCTCATTGCCTAAAAAATACATTTGAGATTACAAAAAAGTTTTGAACTAAGAATATAACATCTACAAATGCCTGGATTCAGTTCCAATGAAGCACACAATCAGATTTTGGATCTTTCTATCTAGTTCGTATTTCTGCTCTGCTCTGCTCTGCACACATAAACCCTTCTATTGTTAAAGCATAAATATAACTGTTCTATCCTTTTTTGCACTGACTCTTCTTGATCCTCACACCTTTCTATCTCTACACACATACACTCACACACACACCAAAATGATTTTCTGATCTCCTTTATATACCCACTAACAGGAATTTGTTATATGTCGGCTTCAAAAGAAAACATAATACTTTTCCTTATGTCCACCCAAATCATCAGTTAGAATTGATGCATACCCACACTAGTCGGCTAGACTATAGTAGGGACCAAAACCAAAATTCTAAACATAGTTATAACTAAACACATACTCCACATACATCCACAACATGCCATATACACCAGGTCAGCCAGAATGAGAAAAATAAGCAATAAATCATTTTACTGAATCTCTTAACTTGTACTCTGATTAATGTAACACCACAAAAATTTCCAATATGATAGCATACATGCTAAAAAAGTTCCCTGGGGATCCACACCACAAAATAGTGATCCAGTGAAGTATTTAGATTGACTTGTCAACCGGATGTCCTGCTCTTCATACATTCTGCCGGAAGATTATAGACTCTTACTTATCTTGCTGGTAGGAGAAACTTCAACACTGCGGACCATACTGCTAACTCCATTTTCCATCAATGACAAGACAAGAAGCCAAAAGACAATCACTCAAAGCCATATGCCAACAATCTCCCCCTTTGGTATTGATGGCAACACTTAGTGAAAAATGACTAAGTGTCAAAACTCAAAAAATCATCAAAACCTAGATTGTTGCTCTCCCTTAGGATGTCAAGGAATTTTTCACCACATTCTCTTCCCCTTTGACATCAATGAAAAAGCTTCCACTACTTTCGTTGCGCTTCTCTCCTTCTTTTATAAGACAAAATTTTACTGTTCTCTCCCACTTTTCAAGATTGACTAAAATTTGGAAAACTGTTGCACAATTCTGAAGATTATTTTATACTTAACTTTCATTTTTAGAAAATATTTCTTCCAAGAGTCCACCGTAATCCCAATAGCTATAATCAAGATGTTATTCTCTGATGACCTATTGATAATCTGAACAAGGGATTCAAGAATGGTAATGGCATTACCCAATTTTTCTCCTTCCTTTAGAATTTCTATCATTTGCTCCAACCTGGAATTTCCACAATCGGTTCAACTGGTTTTGGTTCTTCTCTTGGAGTATATTCTCAGAGTCTTCATCGAATACATCCACATTTATCTGTTCTTTTCCTTTTACCTCAACTTTTGTTGACTTGGGTGTCGGAGGGGTGACATTAGCCAATTCTCTTTCTCTCTTTTTCTTTTTCTTTGCCTTCTCGGAGGATGATCCCACTTTAGCCATCTTTACCGGAAGAGGAATATCATTTGCACCAAATTTTTCTAGCAACTTCCTAAAGAATTTCTCTTAAACTCTTTCACCATTTTCAAAAGGAGTTGAAATGCTCGAAGATTTGCCTGCAAATTGGTATATTTTCCTTCCATACTGCATTGTCATTTAGAGGCAAGTAATTTAGGAAATACATAACAATGCATATAGCTAGGGTGCCAAACCTAAAAGGGTGGCCTATATCCTTTGACAATTGTACATTCTCTATTAATTGATCCTCAATCAAACCACATAGGTCAAAGTCTTCACCTTCTATTATCATTTTGTGATCAATATATACTGCGCCTGCCGAGGTTGATCCTTTTTAGTTTCTAAAGAATATTTTATATGAAATTCCATGTGTAATATACCTCGTCAATTAATCTTTAATCGTTGTGATCATCAGAGCCCTCTGATCTCCCATTATTCTAGTTAGGGCTTCAACCTCAACATTTCAAATTGAGTTCTTTTTCGGAACATCACCAACTTCACACAAACCTATTAAATTTCTAATTACATCCTTAGAAATATGATAGGGTTTATCAAGAGTAAGGATATCTCCATCCAATTTGTTCAGGATAAACCAAACAACCTCTACATTGATGAAATGAGGGAATTCATCCCAAATATCCAAATTCTTGTTTTCGCTCCTCCAAGCCTTCTCAATTCGATGGATGACAATGAATTTCTTACATCCCCGATCTTTTGACTACTATATTTATCCAAAATTATTGATCCTTGGATTTGCTTCATTTTTTGTACTAAATAGGGTTCTACCGATCACCAAACGGATATGAATTTGATAAGCAATAGAGATACCCGGAGAATTCACCGCTTAGATTGATTTTAACTTCTTTGAATTTTGTAGAAAAGGTTCTCCAACTACTCTTCCTTTAGTGCATAGTGACAAATTAGGGTTTCAAGTTCCCTTTTATAACTTTACATATTTAACGTTTTTCCGCATTAAATGCATTGCCCTAGAAGTTCCGATTGCACTATGAACTTAGACAGCAAGTGAAAAATCCAACTTCAGACTTTTAACATTTCACCCAACTCAACAAATGATTACAAATGCATTTGACACTGAATAATACAACTTCTAACGAAATCCTACGATTCGGTGCCAACTACACACAGGGGGACAAAGGATTTTCATGAAAAAAAATTCCCCCTAGGCCACTAGCCTAAAATCAATTGCTGGAAGAATTACCGGAGGGAGCTCTCAGTACAACCTTATTGCCTTCATCAGATTCACCTTTCTTTACCCATGTTTTCTTCAATTAGTCTCTTATCTCTTCCACAAATGCTTTTTACTTTCCTTTGTTGTATTTTTGTGTTTCTTCCTTGATAGACCAAACCTCTTTTATTCATGTTTCTGTTCCTATAGAATCTTGCAATGTGACCAATTTTATTACAATTGTAGCATACCAGATTTTTCTGTCTATACCATTCGATCCACCAATTTCCTCCTAATCTGCATTGATTAGCAACATGTCCAAACCTTCCACAAGTATAGCATTTAATATTACTTGCATTGACAGACATACTTATGCATTCTCGTGACTTATGACCAAAACTCTTGCATTTAAAACACTAACCAGAAAATGATGGAGTGCTAAGGTTTAGCTTTCTTCTACACTAAGAAGCCATATGACCAAATTTATTACAAACAAAGCAATATCCATTAAATTTTTGAGCATTGGGTTGTCTTACCGGATGTCTTATGCCTTTGTTCTTCTTTTCAAGGTTCTTCTGTTAAGATCCAGAGCTTTCACCCTTCTCATAGCCAAGGCCTCGCTTGTCCTTAGTATCCTTTTTTACTTTTGTTATCTCATCAAGCTTAGCAGAACTTACCTGAATTTCCCTTTGAATTCATTTGCAGTAGTAGGCTCATTTTTTAGAATAACTACCCGTCTCTCAAGCTCTTATTCATTGTTTCTAGATTGTTGCAATTCAATCTCTAGCTGAATGAATTCACTATTAACTCTGCTACATTCTTCAAATTTTTCTTTCAAGGACTGGGCTAGATTCTCCTCTTTCTTCTTTCTTTCTTCAATCTCTTCGGTTAACTTCATCGCCACAGATTCCATTTCAAGCTTTAGAGTTGCATTGTCCTTAGCAAGCTTTTCACATTCTTCTGTTATTTCTCTTAGGTTTTGATTCAAATGGACATCATCCAAACCTTTTCTTTCTTTCTACTTCAGCTGATCACACAGTTCCTTCCTCTTTTCCGTTGACTCATTTATCTTATGCTTCAATGATTGAATGAATTTTTCAACAGCCACAAGATTTGCTTTTAGTTCCATGACTTCTTCTTTAGACTGATCAAGATCATCAAGTGCCACCATAAGCTATTGTTGAAGACCATCGACATCCATTGTAATTCAAGATCCACCTCAAGCTATTAAACTTCAGAAGAGGAACCAACTCTGATACCAATTCTTGGACACTAGGAACACTAAGAGGGGGGGTGAATCAATGTTCCACAATATTTGATTTTTAAATCAGATCTTAAACTATCAACAACAATGATTAAATAGTATATAGATAGAAGTAAACATGAAAACACATAAAGGAACACCATAACACCAATATTTTTACGTGGAAACCCTGTTATGGGAAAATCCACGGTGGAGATTAATCCACAAAGTATACTCTGTTAAAAGTATGAAAAAAGGGGAATGAACTTGCATTCAGACTCACTACCTAGAGCTCACTACTCAAAATAGAAGGCTCACTACCTACAAAATACATTTGAGATTATAACAAAGTTTTGAATTGAGAATATAGCATCTAAAAATGATTGGATTCAATTCCAATGAAGCACACAGTTAGATTTTGGATCTTTCTATCCAGTTCATACTTCTACTCTACTATGCTTTGCACACATAAGCCCTTCTATTGTTAAAGCATAAATATAACTGTTCTATCATTTTCTCACTGACTCTTCTTGATCCTCACACCTTTCTATCTCTACACACATACACTCACACACACACCAAAATGATTTTATGATCTCCTTTATATACCCACTAACAGGAATTTGTTATATGTCAGCTTCAAAACAAAACATAATACTTTTCCTTATGTCGGCCCAAACCATTAGTTAGAATTGATGCATACCCACACAAGTCGGCTAGACTATAGTAGAGACCCAAAACAAAATTCCAAACATAAGAAATAACTAAACACATACTCCACATACATCCGCAACACGCCATATACACTAGGTCGACCAGAATGAGAAAAATAAGCATTAAATCATTCTACCGTATCTCTTAACTTGTACTCTGATTAATGTGACTGCACAAAACTTTCCAATAGGATAGAATACATGCTAAAAAATATTCCCTGGGGATCTACACCATATAATAGTGATCCAATGAAGTATTTAGATCGACTTGTCAACCGAATTTCCTGTTCTTCATACATTCTATTGGAAGATTACAGACTCTTATCTTTCTAGTAGGAGCAACTTCAACACTGCAGACCATACTGCTAACTCCAGTTGTCATCAATGACAACACAAGAAGCCAAAAGATAGTCACTCAAATCCATATTCCAACAGAACATGCACGATTTCTTGAACCGTGTTGCACAGTTATTTGACCATATTATATGTCGACTGTATGCTATGCCCCTCTGAGCCAAATCACTGTAGAACATCTGGAAGCAACCTTGCACAAACTCTAAATAATGTGTGTGATCATCACTAATATAAAAGTGATACTCCCTCAATACCTTGCTTTGTTCCTTTGTGTTATCAGGTACTTGAATGAATGCTATGTGCACAAATATCAAAACCTGTGTGGAGTTGTAATACTGTGACTGCACCTCATGTTGTGGCTATAGAGTGTAGTTCTCTACAAAGTCAACTACTGATACTATGCTGCCAACTGGAAAGGTGTCCTTGCATATCTTGAATTGTGTGTCCTGCCATTGGGCTCAATGGGTATGCCTTGCATACTCATACACTATATTATCACGAAACATGGACATAAACTGCTACACTAGAATCTTTTGAATAACCGAATCACATCTTTTTGCATGAAACCCATCTTTTGTAGCGTATGCCACTATTTTATACTTCCCAAACTCTACTAGTTTTTGTCCCACCTCCTCTATGCTTTCCATATGTTGACATATTGGCATACGCTGCAAGCCACCGCAACGCTGGCATAAACCATCCAAGCATGTTGTCCCATAGAATATTTGACCATCCTCTATTTCACATAATTTTTTTGATAAAAACTCTCTTGAAGATTTTGGCGGGGCTTCTATGCCACAATCCTACAAAACATTGTTAGTATGCAAATCCAAACATATAGAATGATAAACATCATAATGGTTAGAGAACTCAATATGTAGTCTACAACAACAAGTAATGTGTGTGTGTGTGTAATTTATCTTGACATAAAAAGGTTTAAGCATTTCAAAAAATCTTTGACAAATACTAATTTGAAGATAATTCTTTTGAAATTTATGGAAAAATTAGGTTTGAGTCGTATCCAAAAAATGCTTTGGATGTGGCTCACAGTTCCAACTATCAATTCTCCTTCTTACCACATCCCTTTGATTTGGAGATGGCCTTGTGTTATTCTTCCAATACTCTTCAATTAGTGTTCTCAATGCTTCAACAAATTTTTATCTTTTTGTGGCAGTCTCCTCGAGAATGCCCATAATTCATTTGAATCGGTGCCCTCAATTCTTTACCACCTTTGAATGGCTTTTGATAAAGTTTTTCTACTAATTCTCATTTGTTCACTCATCTTTCTAATGAGATGAGCTCTCTTTGTTTGACTACTTACCAAAGTTGATGTAATGACACGTCAGGTGACATTACTATCCTTTGAGTGTGAGGTCTTACCCACACTCTCATAAGCATCCATTAGATTCTTCACAATAGTGTTTTCACTTGATGCATTCGATGTTCTCAACCCAAGAGTCTTCATGAAGTTTATATACTTTATACCCTGCATCATTTCAACAAATAGTTGACATCTTGTGGTCTTATTTAGCCTTTCATAGAAGAAATTCCAAATCTTATCAGCATATCTTCTACAAGAGCATGTTGAAATTTTACCTTCCATGTGCTGCATAATATCCTCATCAATATTAATCAAATACTTTGTCTTTCTACGCAAAATTCTAGGTGGTGTTCTCCTAGGTACATACATCTCAACATTAGGAATTTCATCAATATTTAATTGAGGTGGGCTAAATTGCATACCTTTGATCGAGGGTGGAGTAGAAGACATACCTTGAGGTTCACATGGGGATGATGACATACCTTCTTCATCAAATCCGAGTGATGATTTACTCTCAACTTGAGATGCGGTGGATGGTGTCCAACCATATTCACTTGCGGTAGATGGTGTCCCTCCATATTCACTTGCAATAAATGGTGTCCCTCCATATTTACTTGTGCTTAATGGTGTCCCTTCATATTCACTTGTGGTAGATGGAGTGTCTCCAACTATGGTATCTGAATCTATCCTACCATGACTCTTTCGCATTTGTGCCCTTTGTGTTGTCGATGCCTGTTCTCTTTTTGATGGTTTAGGTTCCTCTTCATTTGGCTTGTTTTCGTCAATTGTATCCAATTTCTTCTTTTCATGATATGCCGCCACCCGTTCTCTCTCCTTTTCTTTGAAGGTTTCATACTCTTCGTTTGTTAGCTTTTTCCTTGTTCGTTTCTTCGGCATGGAAAATAATTTTACCTGTATCATGGTAATGAGACGACTATTAGCTCCTAAAAAATGTATCCATTCAAAGAAATGAAATATATGTCATTCAAGGCTTCATAAAAAATATTTACAATCATCATGTACAAGAGTATTTCTAGCATAGACAAAGGTGGTGCAGGGGCATGCCATGATTACAAGATAGGCTCAAAATGGAAGCATGGACAAGGCATGTGAATTCAAATTCCTTGGCAAGTTAGTGGAGCATTGGCAAGCTAGCTCACTCACTAGCCTGCCAATGCGGTAGGGTTCAGAAGGTAGGGGCAGCATATGCCTCATAGAAATCACCATGAGACCCCATTTCTATGAGGAATACGTTGCCCCTACCTTCTCAACCCTACTGCATTGGCAAGATAGTGGAGCGTTGGAAAGCTAGCTCGCTCCACTAGCTTGCAATGTGGTAGGGTTGAGAGGGTAGGGGCAGCGTATGCCTCATAGAAATGGAGTCTCATGATGTACATCTCATGGTGATGTATATCACCATGAGACTCCATTTCTATGAGGCATATGCTGCCCCTACCCTCTCAACCCTACCGCATTGCAAGCTAGTGGAGTGTTGGCAAGCTAGCTTGTTCCACTAGCTTGCCAATGCGGTAGGGTTGAGAAGGTAGGGGCAGTGTATGCCTCATAGAAATGGTGTCTCATGGTGATATACACTGCCCCTACCTTCTCAACCCTACTGCATTGAAAAGCTAGTGCGCTCCACCCTAAACACAGTTTTAAGGTTTGAAAGTCATTTAAAATGGTGTATTGACCCATTCCTCTCATTGTGGCCACTGTAACTCGATGAATGGGTCTGCAACATCACTAAAAAGGCATGGGAATGTTGAGTAAGTACAAGGGAGGTCAAGAGTTGAGTTGGGCATGAATCCTTGTAGTGAAATTTGGTGTTTTCCATGTGAATTTGAGAGGTTTTGACATGATAAAGTGAGTATTGTGTTAGGGCAGCATTGTTTCTTGTTGAATTGAGTTTGTGCAGGCCATTTTAAACCTGTTTGAGGTGGTGGCATGTTGTGATAAGGTTGGGAAGTGTGTTTTCCAATAAGCCCTAGGTTATTTGGCTTAAAAAGAGGGTTTTTGGTTTTTGGTTTTTGGTTTTGGTTTTGATTGTAAGATAGGCTACACCTTTCCCCATGTTGCTAACGTAGCCTTGAATAAAGAGTCTTGTAACAGTGGAGAGAAGGGTTAGAATCCCTTGTGGGTAGACTAATCAAGGAAACATTTAAAATATATCACAACTAAAAGTGATGAGGTAGGTTTAGTGATGAGGAAAATTTAGAAATAGAGATGAAAACCAAAATAGTTTATAAGATATATCAATGTGGGAGGAGTATATTCCAATTTTTTAGAGACATGTATGGAAAATTTGGTAGCATAGACAAGGAAATCAACTACTTGGTATAACTGTTTGACAAAATACCTCGATGAAAGCTTCAGAGAGTGGTATGTGCATCCATAATAAAGGATTGAGAAATGATGTTTTATTTTACTTCCTTAAAACATATGTCATATATATGTGTATACAAAATGTGTAAGCATACACAAGGTAAGGAAATTGTTAAATAACAAAATGCCTCAAAGAGATGTGGTTTAAAAATGTAAGTGTATAGAATTGTGTAATTTGAAATGTGCATTGACAACCTAAGGTTATAATGAAAAACAAACAATGATCAAAATGGAATATTCAAAATAACAAAAATGAAAGCAAGCCATAATAGAATGAAATAAAATGTGTAAAGACTTCACATACCTAAAAAATAAAATTTTCAAATGGAGGAGTTCAACCCAATTATGTAGCCTTAGCTTATTCTTTCTTCAAAATCCTCAACAATTTGACTTTTTCAAAAGCTTGTTCTCCTCCAAACTTCAATTGTATATCAGTTTTCAATGGAATCCAAACTTGAATTGATATTATATGTCTTTCAATGTGAAAACTCTGCTATTTCATGAAAAGGTGGTAGAAAGATCATGAAAAATGTGGTGGAATATGAAAAACATGCATGCACACTTCACAACATCATCAAAAAGCTATTTTTTGTCAGAGCACGCGCAAAAAAGGAGAATATGAAAAATGTGGACCCTAAGATCATGGGTATAATAAATTTTTTTACCATTTTCAGTGCAACACAAAATACGCTCGCGTTATAATGCGAGCACATTATTTCTTCCTAAAATTGTCATATCTCTACTTCTTCAAAACACGCTTGTGTTATGAGAAAGTTGATTTTTTAATAGATTTATTTTCTCTATCTTTGTCTATACCCTATCTACCCTAATTCTATCTCTCTCCCATCCATCCCTATGCCCTAATTCTATCTCTCTCCCCTCTACCCGCTACCATTAACCCTTATACCTTAATTCTATCTCTCTCCCCTC
>VDFB02292527.1:38251879-38312777 GCA_007258455.2 Sequoia sempervirens | reverse complement strand
CCTATACCCTCAACCCAATACCCTAATCCCTCAACCCTACAAGTCGTCAACCCTATACCCTCTATTCTCAACCCTCTACCCTATACATTAGATCCTCAACCCTCATATATCTATGTCCCTCCCTCCTCTTCACTCCTTCTCTATATCCATCCATCCATCCATATCTACCCTAATCCCTCAACCCTAAACCCTAAACCATTAAACCCTTAAACACTCAACCCTAAACCCTCAAACCTCAACCCTTAAACCCTAAACCCTTAAAACCTCTACCCTCTACCCTCTACCCGCTACCTAATACCCTCTACCATAAACCCTAATCCCTTAACACTAATCCATCAACCCTTACACCATTAAATCCAAGAAAAATCCCTACACTAATCCCTGACCCTCAACCCTTAAAGCCTCCAGCCCTCAGCCTCAGCCCTCAGCCTTCGGCTTCATCCCTCAGCCCCTATACCCCTCTACCTATACAATGGACCCACTCGACCTAATCTATCAGCCCTATGCCATATACCCTCAGCCTCAGCCCTCAACCCTCAAACCTCAGCCCTTAAACCTAAACCCTTAAACCCTCTGCCTCTACCCTCTGCCCTGTACATTAAACCCCGCCCAACCCTCAGTTCTCGACCCCTCAGCCCTTGACCACCAACCTCAATCCTTAAACCCTAAACCCTCAAACCCTAAACCCTCTACCCTTTACATTAGACCCTCAACCTAATCCTTCAACCATATACCCTCAAACCTATACCCTAAACCCTCTACCCTCTACCCTCAACCCTTAACCTAAACCCTTTAACCCTAAACTCTTTAACCTTCTACCCTATACCCTCAACCCAATACTCTCTACCATCAACCCTAATCCCTCAACCCTCACCCCTTAAACCCTAATACCCTAGAAACCATCAACCCTATAGGTCCTCCACCCTAATCCCTCAACCCATATTTCTTTCTCTCTATCTATACATCTAACCTCTCCCTCCCTCCCTCTCTCCTACCCTCTCTAATTGTCTCTATCTACCCTCTCCCTCTTTGTACGTACCTCTCGTTCAATCAATCCCTACCACCCTCTCTTTCTCCCTCTATCTATCTCTCTCTATCTCCCTCCCACTCTCTCCCAATCCCTCTCTCCCCCTCTCTCTCATGTCTCTCCCTCCCACCCTCTCTCTCTCCCAGGTCTCTCCCTCTGGCAGCCTACCTAGGTAACTCTCTCTCTCTCTCTCTCTCTCTCTACTCTCTCTCTCTCTCTCTCTCTCTCTCTCTCTCTCTCTCTCTCCCACCCTACCTAGATAAGTCCCTCTCACTCCACCCACCTCTTTCTCTCCCTCTATTAGGTCACTCCCTCCCACAACCTCTCCCTCTCTCAGGTCTCTCACTCACACTCCCTCTCTCTCCCACTCCCTCCCTCTCCCACTCCCACTCCCTCTCACTACCTATCTCTCAAGTCTCTCCCTCTCACCCCCTTCACACTCTTAAGTCTCTCCCTTTGGAACCCTACCTACATAACTCTCTCTTTCTCTCTATCTCTCTCTCCCCCCCCCTCTCTCTCTCATTCCCTTTATCCCTCCCACCCTACCTAGCCAATTCCCTCTCACTCCAACCCTTTCTCTCCCACTCCCTCTCTCTTAAACTCCCACTTTATCCCTTTATCCCTCTCACCCCCCTCACACTCTAAATTCTCTCCCTTTGGCACCCTTCCTACATAAATATCTCTTTCTTTCTATCTCTCTCTCCCCCCCTCTGTCTCTCTCTCAATTCTCTCTCTCCCACCCCCCTATCTCTCTCACTCCCTTTACAATATACATGCATTGATACATACACGCACACATGCATGACATACAAGCATACAAACATAAAAATATATAAACATACATTCAATAGAGTAGAATTTAACATAAAGAAAGACGTAACGTGAGTGTGGTATACTGTGCTCGCGTTATGTCTTGCTAGACATGCTCCCCACAAACGAAAAAACCATGTCAAAACTAAGATATAACGCAAGCGCGTTATAACGTGCACATGTTATATCTTGCTTTGGGAATCCTCGAGCCTTGGGATTGGTATTTTGCCTTGGAATACCAAACCAAAGGCTTGGAGGGCATTCCCAACGACCAAAGATGTGTTTTTTCAAATTCTACATTTTTTCACATAATCGGGTTTGTGCTCATCGTCAGGATTGCACGTGGTTCAATATCAAACAAATCAAACATCTGGGTAATGTTAGGTTCTCTCTTAGTTATCCAACGATGTACTTTTTTTCACTTTCTAAAAATGTTAAGCCTTTCATCCATAATTTATTTTGTTTGTATGTCGCTTTTTTGGAAAAAAACAATATTTGGTGTTTTTTTTGTTATAAATTAATCGTTCATAGAAGTTTCAAATAAATTACATTTTTAGAAACTAGACTCCATTCTACAATTTATTTATTTTTAAATCAATTAGTTTCCAAAATTTTTAGAGGTAGCACGACCAAAATTTTGTTTTTCAGGAAGTGTCCACTTCAAAAATTAGTAAAAAATCAATTATTCATTAAAAAATTATCAAAAAAATCATGCATCAACTACATACTATTAGCTAACTTCTGATCATAGTGATTTTAAGAATACTAAAAAAAAGTGCATCGTAAAAGGGTCGTACAAGAGTTGCTATGTTATTTTTTTCTGACAAAAACAACACCAATTTGTGTACGTCCCTTGTTTGAACCCCTTAATCTCAACCATTTTCAAAATAAATTAGTAGTTTAGAACGTAGACTCAGAACACTTCGATCTTTGTTTTTGTTCTATCTCAAAATTTTGAGTGTAACTATCCTCAATTTCACGTCCAAGGTCAATATTTCTTAATTTCAGAAAAAAGTTGTCCACTTAAGTCCCTTTTTTGGGAACCATCTTTGTGCACTTACCCGCATATGAAACATAGAGTTCTAATGAATACAATGAACTCTCTTAATGAGATATGTTGTTGTCCTTATCATCTTAATATGGATATGTATTGGCATATGAGGATATACCAATAATTTAATTAATTGGAATAATCCGGCTTACTTTCTCTACAAAGAGTTGGGAGAAAATAGACTGAGTCAATTTTCTAGAGATATGTGCTATGAGATTAACTTTTTCCTTGGAAAGTTATCTTTAGATTTTCTCCGTTTGTTGGATGTTTGCACCCATAAAGAATTTGGCATTGATTTAATCTCATTTTAAAATATAGGGGGGGGTGGATGGATATGTATACAAAATAGGAAGTTCACAAGCTATGAAAAACAAATGGGTCGAGCTAGGCAAACTTCTAGTGTCTCAAAAGGTTGACAGTGTGGAAGACTGAGTTAAAGAGTTACTGATCAAAATAAAGGAAAGGGAAGGCAAGGATATAGATTTGAAGGAAATTGATGCTCTAAAGAAAATAAAACTAATTTCGTTATAGTACACTCTTCCACCTCTTTCCCTTAAAATTTCTAAACTCGGCTAGTATGTGGTAAAGCATTCTAATGTGATTGTTCCCTAAAGGTATTTGTTAGATCTGTTACTCCTAGAATTTCCCTAAATGATTGATTCGTGGAGGGTTGCATTTGTATATGTTATTCTTGTCATAGAAGATTCCTTGTTCTTTCTCTCTCACAATTTCCTAACATTTTGATGCAAACAAATATTGTTTTATATAGAACTTAGAAGGGCTACTCCATAAGAAAAGGTATAAACTATGCTCCAAAAATAATGAAGGCGACAAGTGATTTAACTTGGGGGAAATTGCACAAGCTGACCTATTGGCTATTGCTGGAGGAGGAAACACTTCTGTAAAGCTATGGAATATTACTACATGGCGAACAAATATTTCTTTTGTAATTTCCAGAGGAGAGGGTGCCAATGGAAAATCATTAGACAAGTCTAGAGGAAAATTTGTTCTGGTTGTTGCATGGAGCTTAGATGGTAGAAGACTTGCATGAAGTACCATAGATGGAACAATGACTATTTTTGATGTGGCACGTGGAAAATTTCTATAAAATTTGGTGGGTCACTATATTCCTATAAGATCTCTCGTGTTTTCTCCCAGTAATCCACGTATTATATACACTACTTCACTTCAGATGATACACATATTCACTGCTATGATGTAGAAAATAAGAACCAGTTGGTTACAAACTTGCAGGGAAATTAATTTTAGATACTTTTAATAATTATAGGCATCCAATGCAATAGGTCAGATTACCCTAGGTGAGGTAAAACATAATGGCATTCTGCATAACCATCACAATAAGTGTGTGAGTCCTACCTTAAAGAAATGAACAAGAAAATAACAACAAACTAATATGACTATAGCTTTAAATTTTGTATTGGGTTATTGTAAACTATAAATCCAATGCTAGTTTGTTCTAATATAACTAGTCAATAGGAGACTTTGAGTTTATTACTATTTTAATATATAGCATCGTAGTATCCTTATAATTGCACTTGTACGTGCATTTCTAGGTCTAATATATATAATTGACCATAGTATTTCATTCATATGTTTTTCAATTCGCTATTTTAATTTTGGTCAAAAAGTTTTGATCTTCATAGTAGTGCATGATTAACAGTATATTTTATATAATTTGAGGTTCATATTCAAATGTAGTTATCATTAATCAATAGTTTAATCTTCAATTGTCTATTTTTTGTTGAAATATGAAGCCTCTACATGTCATGTAGGCAAGGCCATCAGAGATGAGCCCCCGAGGCATAGGTCGAGCCCTTAAGTCTTGTCCTTCCATAATTAATTTGAGATTTGCGTTATAGACTCAAATTTCTTTTTGGTAGAAAGTTTTGGCATGACAATTAGTTATTTATGGAATAAATATGAATGAGATATTGATCTAAATATGAAAAGGATTGCTAATGATTATGCCATTTATTTAGTGAAGAGGTGAGTATATAATGTCCTTGTTGATCAATTATTTGTTCGGAGATAGAGTTATCAATCGTATTAATATAGTTATCATGGGATTTTCATATGGTTATCATTTTGCATAGCTTTTAGATATATTTTGTCATTGTGCTTAATTAACAAGACATATCGTTATAGTCATGGGTTCTAATTTTGTTTTATTGTTAAATTGTTAATGATAATCCTAATATAGAATGTATAAGGTCTCTTATTTATCTTGTTTGAATTAGAAATTAGTAAGAATTGAATCGTAAATTAAATATAGCTTTATTGAGGATTCTTGAAATATAAAGCTTATTTCTATCATTATATACTCAGAAGGAATCCTAGATGGATTCGCTTGATTCCCTGAGGATTTAGGTCAAATTATGAGGCAAGACTCAAGCTAATTATTTATTTTATATATACTCCTAAAGACGATAACCTCGGTGCACTTCTAATAGGGAAGTGTAGTCCTTAGTGAGTGACTCAGAACCTAGATGGTCATGATGAGTCTAAGTCTCTAGCCAGATCATGTTCTTATCTTTTATGCATGGATGCCTACCTCATTTGGGTAGATGCCTATCCTAAATGGATAGATGAACTCTTGCATTGTATGGATAGATACCTAACCTGTATGGTTAGATGCCTATCCCAAATGGATAAATTCCTAGCCCATTTAAATAGAAGTACCTGAGTATATAATTGAATAAACATGTAATAAATATTTTAATCAAGAAGGAAAAGAAAAAAATTGGTGGTAATTTTTGGAACATTAGATTGGTTAGTTACATTCAATACATCGATCTCTTCATCCATGAATTTCATTTAGGATGCATCACTCATAACCATAGCCTCTTTCACAGACCTAGGCTCATTAGTGCAAGGATAACTTTAAGAACCCCCCCCTCCCCCCCCTTGATGAAGGTGTAAAATCCTGGTGAATCTTGTATACTTCCTGATAAAAATATTTATTTTAGTGGCAAATTTTTTTCATTTTTTGGGAAAAAAAATATCAATTGGCGAATCTTTTCTAATCGCTAGAAGTCTGTGGAAAATCCTGGCGAATTGCAATTTTTTTTAAACCAATTAAATATTTTCGTTGGTGATTAAAATCTATTTTCAAACCTAGAAAATATTTCCATTGGCGAATTAAACCTGTTTTCAAAATAGAAAAAACAATTTTATTAGCGATTAAAACATTTTTTAAACAAAAAAAAATTCATTGGCGAATTAAATATATTTTCAAATGAATAAGAAAAAAATTGGTGAATTAAACATAATCTCAAACTAATAAAAAAAATTCAGTGGTGAAATGTTAGTGCAAATCAATATAACCACGACCGTTCGATGGATTTTTGATGGATAGTTGTAGCTGCATTCCGGAAGTAAATCTCTGAAGCACTAGACTTGTGAATTGAAAACTTCGGAATAACACTAGAACCGTTAGATGTGGACACGTGGAAAGATCAAGGCCCATCACTCATTGTGGTAATGAACACGATGGGTTGAAGGATTTTGGCGATGAACAATACAAGAACTTAAGTGGCAGAAATATGCACATGCATAAAGTTTTTTTTAAAAGAGGGACCGCCTAGGAAGAATGTAGGACTAGGGCTTAAAAACTTAAGAATGTTTTACACAAAGGATGTAAAGGCCAAACAAGGTTGAATTATCAACCTTATAAAATAATTTATAATACAATCCTCGGACCAAAGTAATGAAGGAAATATGTGTGAAGGATATTCCATATTTGTAGCCATATGTCAACGCAAATCAATATAACCATGACCATTTGATGAATTTTTGATGGACGGATGCAATTGCATTTTACAAGTAAATCTCTGAAGCACTAGACTTGCAAATTGAAACCTCTGGAATAACACTATAACTGTTAGATGTGGACACATGGCGAGATCAAGGCTCATCGCTCATCCTCATTCTCTATTTTCAATGCCTCGACGTACTACATTTCATTTAATTGAAATTCTCAATCTTTTTAAAGAAAGTGTGGCAGGCGTACTGTGGGCGGTGATTAATGCCATATGAACATCTAAAGCGATTGATTGGACAACTTATAGCTTTAATGAAACAAGATTTGTAATGATTTTGTATCATTTGAGTGGCCGATTTTGACAACTTGTTAGCTTGAGGTACATTTTGTATGTAGCTAGACATCAATCAAATTAAACATTTTATTGGCCTGTAAGGATAAGTTAGTTTTTTGGTTTGTGTGAATCAGGCTGGTAGCAGCACTGGTGGCCCATAAATAGGGATAGTGATAGTGGATAGTGTCATAAGGGTTTTCATTTTTTAGGGTTAATAAGGATTCAGGAAGAAGATGATGTGGTATTATTGGGGATACTCTAAATTTTCCTACCTCTAGTTATGTAGTTATAGAGTAAAAGACCAATTTCCTTCAAGTTCAGAATGGGTGGAATTGGAAAGAAGTTGACTTGGTTGACCTGACTTCTCAGACAGGTTTTGAACCAGGATGAGGAGCTCTGATCGAGATAAGTGCTATCTCAACGCATGGAGGCTACAGGTAGAAGATGGGAGCAATTTTACTACCCCTCATCTTCTGCATGACTTTGGTTCTCAAAGGGGATAAGTACATTTTGTATCTTCAGAGCTCCTGGTTCCCCAACATGATTGGCCAGGCGAATCCCTTGTGTTTATTTTTAGAGCCACATTTGTATTATGTTGTCACCAGCAAAAGCTTAGGAATCATGCATTTATTTTTAGTGTCACATTTGTATTACGTTGTCACCAGCAGAAGCTTGGAAATTGGAATCAATTTGTAATCCATTGTCATGAGCAATACCTTGGAATAAATTGTGTCTATGTAAAGTTACATATGTTATTTATACAAAATAGGAGCTTGCTTTCTCTAGAGCTACTCATCTTTAAAAAGATATGTAATAATGTGACATTGTAATTCAGTTGCAATAAAATAAATCGTTATGTTGTGTTATTCTTTGTTATTCATTTACAGTAAAGAGTTATTTTCTGAGTTCAATTTCTATGAATCTATTCAAATCAGTTTCTTTTCCTTTAAGAAATTAAGTATTATCTATTTATGAAATAATTGCATGCAGATTTAAAAGTAAAACATAAAGCAATACAAATGAAAAAAGAAAGTTTCCATCAAATTGACAAAAAACATTATAAACACTAAAAGTTGTCACTCTTGTTAGGGTTTACCAAAATGTTATTGATTTCTAATTTTTCATTGACCTTCTCCCTTGGTTCCCAGTATCATTATTCATTTTATTAATTCCTTTGCAATGTTAAGTTACCGACCCCTTGGCCTTGATGTCAATCCTAGCGCATTAAAGTTTAAAAGAACTTTAAAACACATGTTTATTATTTATATCATAAATTACTCAACCGTTCGATGAACATTTGATGTATGGTTGTAGTTGCATTATGGAATGAAATGCACATAGCACTAGGCTTGCAAAATTAAACCTCTGGAATCACCCTTTAACCGTTAGATTTACAAAGATCAACAATTTAGAATTTTCTGCCAATGCAGGACTAAATGGAATGTTTTAAATGTTGTCAGCCATGTACTAATTGTGTAGTCCATAAGCAACACATAGATGTTTCATTCACTTTAATGTTAAAAAAAAAGAACTTTCTACTGCTAAGTGATTTTATTTTTAAGTGAGAGGGTTAGCACATAGCGAGATTTCAGTCTTCAATTTTCTCATTGCAGTGCACCACCCTGTTCTAGGTTGAACCACAGTTCCACTTCCAACAAAGTCATTCCAGTAACCTAGTTTCCATGACTATCAACATTAATCTTTTCAAGAATAAAAATATGGGTAAGTGAAAGAATTCATACGGCTACGTTTCATCATTTGACGTTTCTTAAAATCCTATTTTTCAGAGAGTGAAGCCCGTACTCTATATGTAATTTCATTACTGTAATACAAAGGGGTTTTTCTCGGTGTAGTGGGTTTTTCTCCCGTGAGGGTTTTCCCACGTAAATATGGTGTTCATCTGTGTATGATTAGTTTCTCTATTTCTGCTATTTCTTTCAAGTGTATCTTAATTGGACTGTAATTGAAAATTTAAAAGCATCTTTGCATTCTTCCCTGAGGTTTTGACGTTAGGAGATTTGTTTCTGCACCTTCGCTTTCCTTACAAGTGGTATCAAAGCCTGGCTAGTTGTGTTATCCTTGTGGGTACGTTGGGTTTTTTGTCAATTCTGTTTAGTGGGAGTCTTGTAGAAGTTTGGTAATTCGAATTATAGGTTAAGATGGCTAGCACTTCAGGCAAGATTGAAATTGAGAAATTCAATGGCAGCAATTTTGAGTTGTGGAAACTTATATGGAAGATCTGTTGGTTGATCGTGATCTTTGGATTGATGTGTGGGCGGCTTCTTGAGGCATGAAGAAAGAGGGTTGGTACCTTTGAGATAGAAATCAAAGGGGTTGATAAGGCTTTGTTTAGCTACTCTGTTCTTCTGAATGTTCATGAAGAAAGATTGCATCTTCCTTGTGAAAATACTGGCGGCTATTTATTAGGGCAAGTCCTTGGTGAATAAGTTGTTCTTGAGGAAGAAGTTGTACTCTTTGAGAATGCAAGGAGGGTCTGTTGCTGATCATTTGAATTCTTTCAACATGTTGATTGCTTAGTTAGCATCTGTGGGTGTGAAGATTGATGAAGAAGATCGATGTATGTTGTTGTTATGTTCTTTGCTAGATTCTTGGGATCACTTGGTGATGGCTATTGGGAGTACTACTTCCTCTTTTAAGATGGAAGATGTTGTTGCTTCTTTTTATCAAAGAATGAGAAATCTTGAGATGGCGAAGGAGGCTCTTGTGTTAGACTGATTGAAGAAAAAGGCAAGAAGAAGGACAAGAAGTCAAATCAAATCGGAAGGAGATCAAAGTCTCGGCAAAAGTCCAAGGTGAAGTCTGGAATTGTGGGCGACTGGTCATGTCCGAAAGGTTGTGAGAGGAGAAAAAGAAGAAGTGTTCTTGACAATGATTCTTCTGGTGATGCACCTTTCATTGCAGCCTTGGCTACCTAGGGATCAGATGATGTCGGCGATTGATTTTGGAGCATCTTTCCACATGACATCTCACGAGGGCGGTTTACAAAGTATGTATGATGGTGGAAAGGTGTATTTGGAAAGTGATTCATCTTTGGAAATTGTTGGTCGTGGAAGAGTCAGAATTCAATTCCTTGATGGAAGAGTGAAGGGAATCAATGATGTAATGCATATACCAGGTCTGGCTCAAAATCTTCTTTCTGTTAGTAAGTTGAGTGATATTGGAGTGCAAGTCACGTTCTCTGGAAATGGTTGCAAGATGACTAGAGGCTCAATGGTGCTAGCAAGGGGTGCTCGTGTTGGTACCTTGTATAAGTTGGATGCACATGTTGTTCAATGCAATAGTGTCTCTGTAAAGTCACAGAAAGCTACTCATGGGGAAAAAGAGGAAAAATTTCTTGATAGTGTAAAATCTATGGAAGTTAAACTTACAACAGAAAAGACTATGCTTTGGCATCATAGGCTAGGCCACATTGGTGAGAAAGGTTTAAAAACCTTGAAGAATAAAAACCTGGTTGAGGGGCTTGAAGATTGTAACCTTGAATTCGAATTTTGTGAACATTGTATATATGGTAAACAACACCATGTTTCATTTTATTTCAGTCCTCACAAATCTTCTGGTTTGCTTGATTATATACATTCTGATGTTTTTGGTCCAGTGAATGTTCCTTCTTTGTCTAAGTCAAGGTACTATGTATCGTTCATTGCTGATTATTCAAGAAGAGCATTTGTTTATTTTTTGAAAAGTAAATTAGAAGTGTTCAGTTGGTTTAAGGAATTTAAGAACCTTGTAGAAAATTAGACTGGAAGAAAAATAAAATGTTTAAGGACTGATAATGGCAGTGAATTTTGTTCTGATGAATTCGAGAGGTACTATAAAGATGATGAAATTAAAAGACATTAAACTACACCTTACACTCTATAGCAAAATGGAGTTGCAGAAAGGTTCAACAAGACAGTGATGGAAAGAGCACGAAGTATGCTAAGTAGTGTTGGCTTGGAGGAGAAGTTTTGGGCTGAGGCAGTTGCTACAACATGTTACTTGATAAACCGTTCTAATTCCGCTCTTGTTGAGAAAACACCTTTGGAAGCATGGTCTGGAAAGAAGCCCTCTTTGAGACATATTCGTTTCTTTGGTTGTGAGGCATATGCATATGTGTCATTGAGAAAAGATCTAAATTGGTGAAAAAGGTTGTTAAATGTATTTTTATTGGTTATAGTGCTGGCATAAAGGATACAAGCTTTGGAATTTGGTCTGGAGAAGGTTCTATACAGCGAGTGTTATCTTTTGTGAGTTAAGCCTTCTACCTGGATCTGTCAGACGAAATCGAAAACAAAAGGATGTAGTTGAAATTCCTCCAACACGGATAAAGAGAATTGAAAATTCAAATGTACTGGCCTGAGGAGAGCTCAAGTAGTTCTGAGAGTTCTGAAGAAGAACAACCTCAGCCTCAGCAAGTGAGGAGGTCAACTCGTGAAAGAAAGCAACCTGATAGGTATGGGTTCTCTTTGATAGATTCTACTTTTGCCTATGCTTTAATTTCTAGCATTGATGAGCCTAGGACTGTGAAAGAGGCATTTAGAATTTTTGATTCAAACTCTTGGTTGGAAGCCATGAATGAAGAAATGGCATCATTAGAAAAGAATGATACTTGGAGTTTTGTTCCCTTGCTTGAAGGAAAAAAAGTTGTGGGCTGCAAGTGGGTATTTAAAAAGCAGATAGGTCTGGATGGTAGTGTGGAAGGGTATAAGGCGAGGTTGGTTGCGAAGGGTTATTCAGTTAGGGAATTGATTATGGGGAGATTTTTTCTCCTATAGCTAAGCTGACATCTATCGGATTTCTTTTGTCACTTGCAGTAGTGTATGACTTAGAGGTTGAATAGATGGATGTAAAGACAACATTTCTTCATGGTGATCTTGAAGAAGAAATTTATATGTCCCAACCTGAGCACTTTGTGGAAAAAGGTAAAGAAAAATTGGTTTGCAAGTTGAAAAAATATCTGTATGGATTAAAGCAGTCTCCTAGAATGTGGTACCGGAAGTTTGACACTTTTGTTTTGTCATTGGGATTTGTAAGATCAAAATCTGATCATTATGTGTATTACAAAGTTGAAAGTGATCGAGTTCTTATTATTGCTCTTTATGTTGATGATATGTTGTTCATAGGCAATAGTAAGTTAATGACTTCTGATCTTAAGTCTCAGTTGTCTGCAAAGTTTGAAATGAAAGATCTTGGTGCTGCAAGGTATATTCTGGGAATGGAAATAACCAGGGATAGGAAGGGTAGAAAAATTTGGCTTAGTCAGAGTAAGTATATTAAGATTGTTGTAGAGAGATTTTGTATGAATGATTGCAAGCAACTAGTTGTTCCAGTTTTGCAGGGAACGAAGCTATTTGTTGAAGACTATCCAAAATATCCTACTGAGATGGAGGACATGACCAGTGTACCTTATGCTAGTGCGGTTGGCAGTCTTATGTATGCAATGGGTTTGTACAAGGCCAGACATTTCCCAAGCAGTGGGAGTATTTAGTCGGTTTATGGCTAATCCTAGAATGACACATTGGGATGCTATAAAGAGAGTGTTTAGATATCTAAAGGGCACTTCAGAATATGCATTGTGTTACCATGGCAATTTGCTTGAATCACAGAGGACTCTCAGCATTCGAGGCTATGTGGATTCTGATTGGGTAGGGGACATTGATAGCAGAAGATCCACCAGTGGATATATCTTCATGATGAGTGGTGGTGTAGTGAGTTGGATGAGTAAGCGGCAAGTTTTAGTCACTTTGTCCACTACAGAGGCAGAATACATGGCAGCAACACACGCCTGTAAAGAAGCAATCTGGTTAAAACATTATGTTCTAACATTGGTTTTGATGCAGGGAAAATAACAATTTACTGTGACAGTCAGGGTGCTAACTGTTTGGCGAAAAATCCTACTTTCCATGCTAGGACAAAACATTTAGATGTACAGTATCATTTTGTACGAGATATGGTGGAGGACAGAAAGGTCTCTTTAGAAAAAGTGGATACTCTGGAGAATGTTGCAGATGCATTGACGAAGCCAGTGAACACAAACAAGTTTAGGTGGTGTGCCAGTTCGATGGGCCTTAGTGCCCATGAATTTCAGTAGTTTTGTCGTGCTCTAGAGGTGCCTGTGTGATCTTTGTCAAGTGGGAGATTGTTGGAATTATGTGCCTCAATCTCACAGGCTGAAACCTTTGAAAGATCCAAGTCGGTGTGACATCCTTATTGTCTGGCCGACTAGGAGTTGTCTAACCTTGTGGAATTCTCAGGTCGCCAAGACCTTGTTTGTCTTTCCAACTGGAGCTATCATTGTGAAATTTCTTGTCGTTGTGATCTCTCTTCACCCGGTAAGAACTCTAGCCGACTATGGTTCATAGTGGTTGTCAGGGATACTTTTGGCGACAACAGTTATTGGGGAAAGATATGAACATTCAGTATGAAGTCTTTCTAACAAGAGATGTCTCGGCGAATGGTTATACACTCAGAGTCATCGGGGAGTGACTTGAACACTCGGTAAGAGCTCTTGGCGATGGGTGTTTATCTCACCAATGCTTTGGCTGTTTTCGGTATGATCTCTTGGCGAAAGCGATAGTCTCACTGATGGGAATGTTGATGTCTATGTGACTTTTGAACATCAGTATGATGTCTCACCGAATAGCGATACTCTTGTTGAATAACGCTACATGTGTTGGATATTGGTATGATGTCTTGGCGACAAGGGGAAGTCTGAGTGACTATTTTTGAACTCGGTGTAACCTCTTGCCAAAGGTGATGACTCTTGGCAATATCGACTGTTGGGATTTGCGGCATCGGGGAGACACGGTTAGTGTCTCACTAACATGCAAACACAGTTTGGATGCTTTGACCGATTGGAAGACTATCCTACGTGGTGTATCTTCGACCAATAAGGGAGTAGAATGAGAATCGTTGGAAGTTAGATTGTTGTGGCCATTCCTGTGAGGAAGTTCAACAGACTAGGGATGACATGGATATACTCAGAGATCGATGATGATGTTCAGTTGGACAATCAGTGGGATGAACAGTTCGGTGAACACTTTGAGTGATCAATGAGAATTCAATTCTGAGAGCATTGTATCTTGAATGTTCTGTACAAGGTTGATCAAGGATTATGTTGTTGTAGATTGACATCCGAGAGTGAAGCCCGTACTCTGTATGTAATTTCATTACTGTAATACAAAGGGGTTTTTCCCGGTGTGGTGGGTTTTTCTCCCGTAAGGGTTTTCCCACGTAAATCTGGTGTTCATCTGTGTATGATTAGTTTCTCTATTTCTGCTATTTCTTTCAAGTGTATCTTAATTGGACTGTAATTGAAAATGTAAAAGCATCTCTACATTCTTCCTTGAGGTTTTGACGTTAGGAGAGTTGGTTCTACACCTTAGCTTTCCTTACATTCCAAGCATAGACCATTTACTACAACAACCTACAAGATAAGAATTGTTGTCCATTATGGATGGGTTTTCAAGCTACAACCAAGTGGTAAAATATTTAGAACAACACAAGACAACATTCACTACTCCATGGTGTGCATATATGTATGCAAGGATGTAGTTTGGTTTAAATAACGCAAGTTCAAATTTTGAGAGAAATGGAAGTGACTTTTTCTAGTCTCATCAAATGGATCATTGTTGTATACCAAGACAACCTAACTACAATATCAAAGGAAAGATATGAGCACTAAAAACACCTTGAATTAATATTTTAAATATGTTTAGATTTTGGTATCTCTCTAAATAAAAAAAAGTCTAAGTTTTGTGTTGAGGAAGGTAAACTTATAGGACACATTGTTTCAAATGATGGGGTAAGAATAGACCATGAATGAGTTAAGACTAGTATCATTTTCCCTCAACCCAAATATGTCAAAGGAATTCAATCCTTCTTTAGGTAGATCAACTTTGTTAGGAGATTTGTTCCTAAATTTGTTGAGAAGACCAAAGACATATCTAAGATGCTCAAGAAAGGATAGTCAATTGAGTGGAATGAAAAACTAGATGAAGCATTCAAGTATATTAAGAAATCCATCTCTGAGGCCTTTGTATTGTTAAGCCTAAATTACTCTAAGTTTCTTGAGTTGTTTTGTTTTGCTTCTTTTTATACCATTATTGATGTGCTACAAAATAATAAATATAGATATGAACAACTAATATCTTTCTTTAGTAAGTCACTACAAGAAGTAGAACTGAAGTATTCAACAGTGGAAAAGTATTATTATACTTTGATAAGATTGATGAATGATTCTAGGTCATATATTGTGGGTACAAAAATAATTGCATATGTGCACACCCAACTATGAAAGACATTTTTGTGTTGTAGGACGCTTCAAGAAAAAGGTGCCATTAGATCACAAGATCCAACAATATAACATGGATATACAAACAACCAAACTAGTTAGAGGACAAGGCTTGGCCAAGTTGATGGCTAGTTCCAACTTCGAGGAAGTAGAAATAAATGAGGTAAATATTGATATTGTTATTACATGTGTTTTGTCCAATCATCCATGGTACAAGGACATTGTTTTTTATCTAGTAAACATGAATTTTCCACCCTCCATGTATGAGATCCAAAGGATAAATATCAAGATATATTCACTAAGATATGTGTTGATCCAAAGCAAGATGATGTGGAGAAATCATAGAGTGTTTCTTAAATTCCTGGACAACTCATAAACTAGTGAACTGATGAAAGAATGTCACCATGGTGTTTGTGGTGGAAATTTAAAGGCCAAGACCATTACACATAAAATCATGACGGAATGTTTTTGGTGGCCTTCATTGTTCAAGGATGTAACACAAATGATAAGGAAATATGATGCTTCTCAAAAAAAATTGGGAAAATTAAAATGTATTTGTGTACTTCCTTTGTTGTATTCATTAGTTGAGACCCCCTTTCAACAGTGAGGGATTGATTTTATTGGAGAGATACAAGAATTTTTTTGAAATGGATACAATTGGATCCTAATATACATAAATCATTTTACTAAGTGGGTTGAGGCTACTCCAACCCATAATGCAACATCCAAGGTGGAAATTAATTTTTTAATCAGAAACATTATAACTAGGTTTGGGGTTCCAAAAAAATTTATTGTTGATAATGTTATGTGCTTCAAGTTAAAGGAAATGTAAAGTATGTGTTCTAATTTTGGTATTGACCTAATGCATTCTTCCCCATACCATCCTCAAAGTAATGGACAAGTTGAGTACAATAATAAGAGCCTGATGAAGATCATCAAAAGGACCTTGGATAAAACAAGAAGAGATGGATTAAAAAAATCAAATATGATTTATGGGTTGATAGAGTCATTGTCAAAGAAGTCATTAGACATAGACTATTTAAGATAGTTTGTGTAACATAAGTTGGGATTCCTATCAGTTTGAGGCTACCAATGTATCAATTGTTGTAAGATATAGATGATGATAAATGTCATGCAATCTCCCCCTGAGTCATGGAATTGACTAAATTAGATGAGCAATGAAGAGTCGCTCATGAAAAAGGTAATCAACACAAGAAGATCATGAAATATTATAGGAAAACATCACCAATGGAGTTTTAGGTTGGCAATTTTGTTTTTCTATGGAACACAAAGTCTAGAGATAAGGGAAAGCATGAAAAATTTTACCCCTTATGGCTTGGACCTTATGTAGTAGCTCTGAGAGGTATGAGTTTCATGTATATTTTCTCATTGATATAGAAAGATAATTGATGGAGCTACATGTGCATGAAAAACATCTAAAGCATTACTTCTCATAAGTATTGGAGCTTCAAATTTTGATTGGTGTGTTGATTGATATATCTTCCATTATTTTATTGTGTTTCCAAGTAGTCTTGATTCTATCTTTGATCAAGATGGTGTTTTTACTTGTGGAAATTTTGTGGTCTTCCTAGAGATTTTAGATTCCCATTATGCTTGCAAGAGGCCCTTGTCCCCAACTAGAGCCACTATTGGGACTCAAAATTTTTGTGCCTTTTTTCTTGAGTCTCTTCCTCTTTTTTACCTTAGCAATATTTTCCCAAGTTTATAACCAATTTGAGATATTTGTCATGGTTGGGTTTTTTCCAAATTTCTTAGCACAACTGGTTCAAGAAAGAAAAAATAGGCCCAATTTCTTTTTGAAGTTTTACAAATTTTGTTAAGGGTTGAAAGTTATGATGGTGTGGGTTTTATCATTCCAATAAGCTCAACTACAGTTCATATACCTTTTCTTACATGATGCAGTTAGGTTAGGTATTCTCACAAAAGGAATAAATTATGAAAAATTGACTAACTATCGGTCTTGTGGGAACCCATCAATGAAGTGAACCTCCCCTTTGGTATTATTTTTTCTATTTCAATTAGGTTTTTCTATATTTGTCCACTTGTTTATTTTTGGTTGGCAACCAAATTTGCAAAACCTTCACGTTAAATTGGATGAGTTTATAAAGTATCAATTTGAATAGTTTCTTCTATGGTTATGAAAATCATGCGTCAATCTCGTTTTGCAGACACTTCCATATGAATCAACTCACTTCCAATTGCAAATAACTTTTTTTCATTTTCACTTGCCACATAAGCACAATAAACTTCCAAATCATCTAAGTAAAGTTTTGTGGGAGAATGGAGCCCACCTTCCCACCCTCATTGATGTCATATTTTTGCATAATTTTCTAAGCGAACTTCTCATTTCAAATGTACTTTTCTATTTCACTTTAATTTCCTCACATCTTTCCTTTTGTGGATTTTCCCATCCACCTAAACTTTTATTTCCAAATTCCTTCATCTAGTTTAGATTCATTCTTTCAAAAACTTGTTCCACCTCTGTTACCACATCTACACCTTGATGAAATCATGCTAAAATCATCCCACCATGCTTACATCATCCTTGATAATGTCACCAATAGAACTTTCCATTTGAACATATGGTTATTTTATTTACATTTTGAGGTTGGAAGTTCATTGCACGTATCCAACCCGCATGAACCTATTGAAGGCTAGTCTTCCACAAAAAACTCGATGAAACTTCTAGACCTGGATAAAGTTGATGATGACCAATAAAGCTAAGAGAAAGGTTTGTGGGTAAATCAATGTGAACTAGTTATGTATCCAAAAAGTGAAGTTTGATTGTAGATGAGGTATTTACAAGATCTAGATGGGTGTTAATTTCCCACCAATGAATGTTTGAAACTAGTTTCTTGCATAAGATACCTTGTGGAAATATGGTAGTGAACTATCATAGTTTTGGATAATCATGGAGATCTCACACTTGTTCCATATGGCACTTGAAATCCCACAAAAAATTAGTTCAAGAACTAGAAGGCTCTAAAAGGATGAGTGTCCAAATTTTGACGTTTTTGATCTACTATTGTATTCCAAATGGTATTCTAGCATAATCAAAGTTCTTTTAATACATCTTTTAGAAACCATGGATTTACTTGGTGATCTCATAAGTGTGTTTAGGTACCAAATATTTCAAAGTGAAAATTTCAATTGCAGCAAGTGTTATCATTGCACATTTCTCCCTTGTTTCTACCTTCCTGCACTTATGGCACCTCTCCTTCCAGTTACCAGAAGTTATTACAGATGCTTTCTATCGATTTGGGGCATTAATTTTGGGGGGAATCTTCCTTAGACATTGATTTGGAAGCATTTGTAGTGCTTCATTTGAGGGATTTCCCCTACCACATGGTTTTATTAATATTTTTCTATCATTTTCATTATTGGATAGTGTAGGAGAGTAGAGAGACATTAATAAGATTAGGAATAGCAAAAAATCCATTACAAAGAGTCATAGGAAGGTAGATGTTCTAACATACTATTATTGAAATGTTGTAATGTTATTTTCCATTTTTATGTCTCCATTATTATGTGTGCAAACCTAGAAAATGTATCATTTTGGAATATTTTCTTTAACATATTTTTTTTGTGAATGTTATTATTATTAGGGGAATGTGACAAGACTCTAAATCTTTTACATGAGTTGTGATAACACTTTTTTATGATTGCATATGAGTTTGGATAGTTCAATGTTGGATAACTAAGTAGGTAAAACTATGAAATATATTTGTTGATGCTTCAAGTAAGTAGATCATCTTTAGTTTTTTATTCCCCTTTTTCATCCTTCCTTTCTAATCATGAATCTATTTCCCTATTATAGGCATTGGTCTCTTGTATGTTTTCGAGTCACCCACACTTAAACAAAACCCATAAATTTGTTTATTTTTATTTTTGTTTTATGAGTTCATAATATCACTATTTGCAGAGAGTAAATAAATCTAGTGTATGTGATTCATGGAACTTACCCCACCTTGTACTCATTTCCAAGGTGTTACATAAACTATATAGGGGTTAAAGATAGCTAATTTTGTTATTATAGTGACATTCTTAAGGGCTAAGTGAATAGGTTAGGTTTTTAATCTTTTCATTTATTATTGTTTATCATAAGGGATTTGAATACCTATTAATGTATACCCATATGAATACCCTCCCGAGTTTAAGTTGAGCTCAAAATTTAGGAGATATAACCCACTCTTGTTGAGTTAGCTCAAAGTCCATAATTGTGTTGATGAACTATTTACCCACATGTTGAAAACCTTGGCCTTGTGATTAAAATTTACTTTAGGAAGTGGATCAATGATTTTAAGACCTAATAGGGACTAGTATGAAAATATAGGAAGACATTTCTATGTACCATTTTGTAAATCATGAATGAAAAAATATATAAAATATCAAACTTTAAGATATTTATCATTTTAAAATGTGAAGTGACTAGATGTTATGTGCCTAGTATATATATATATATATGGATGGAGATGTCAACATGTAATACACATTCCTTAAGTTAGCTATATTGGGTCATGAATTATATTGAGAGGCCTAATTGGGTTTAGTGGCTTACCCTTTAACTATGTTATTAGGAGAACTATATAAAGGATGTGAAGATCATTGTAATGATATGTGTTGAGTATAATATTATGTTTGGGATCTCTTGGAGATGTAGTGTGAGAGGATCCTTCCACAAGGATTGTCGTGCAATGTTACCCTACCTTAAGGGTTTATTTTATTTTTGCATATATTAGACATTAGGACATTTTTGGCCCACCAATATCTCTATGTAACACCCTGTCACGAAGCCCATGAGGACAACACGCTATCACCCAAAAACATTTTTTTTTTTAAAGTGCAACATTCACATGATTGCAAGAGAAATAACATCTAGTTTTCTAATATAAGTCCTCTAGGGTCCGTAACTATGCTACATGTTACCCATTATCTAAACTAGCAAGGAACTATAAAACATCACATTAAAAAAATTCTAACTACAATATAGAAATACATCTAAACATTTTATTCATTTGAGTCATCAATGTATTACAACCATAACATGAATTTCAAGGGAGATCAATTAAATCAACCATTTAAGTACATATACAATATCATCTATCTCAAATCCATTACATCATAGAGTACATCATCATTTTAATTATTACATTTATACATTTGAACATTGATTCTCCTCGTATACAAGTGAGGAGTGTACATCAAAATGAGATACATGATACATTAAATTATAATACAAGTACAAAAGTTGCAATCCTCATGATCTGGTACAAAGCAGAAACCTCTAACTGAAAGAAGTCACCAAAGCCACAAACATGGAGAGGGAACCCAATGGAGTAAAATGCACTTTCCACCCAACCACATGGAACCCAAAGGCCCACCCCCATGCTAGGAGATAGCAAAGGGTCCCACCATCACAAGCACACATAAGGAAAAGGTCACCACAAGGATAACTTGACATAAATGAACAAGTAAGTACAACATTAACAATAGAAACACCACTTCCAGAGGAACATAACCATCCAAGGAAAAACAAGAAACAATGTAACACAAATTTTTCGTAGGGGAAGTGTCATCAGATAGTTTGCATGGTTTACCTAGGAAGATCTTCCTAGGCCCTGGCCTCCATCCTAGGTTACCCTGGTAGCCTCTACCGATCTTTGGCCCCTCATGCAACCCTATGTAGAATCAACATAACTCTCATGAGGATGAGGCAGTTGATTTTTCCATTCCAGGCCTTCTCGATTCATCTCAAGCCTATACAAGCACTTGAGCCATGAGCAAGGCATTAACTTATCTTGTTTAATGTTATTACTACCAAACCCCCTAGTTCATTTTTAGGTTATCACTTGTTTACCAAAACTCTCACATGGGTTACCCATGCGCCACGTTGTGCACTGGTCCAAATTGAGAGCCACACCCCTACTAACAACAAGAAATCCCAACAAAATCAAGAACAAGCCACTTGCACAATCATAAAACTCATACACAATACAACATGGTGAGGCAAAACCCTTCCCACATTCACAAAGGTCGGTACATTGTGCAAGGAAATTCTCATCACATATTCACATGATACAAAACAATTATAGCAACATTTCCATCAGACAGAAAAACTCTACCTAGCCTCTAGAAGACTCCTAGTATTCATTCCACCAAAAGACATAGCCATATGAACAAGCTACACAATCATAACCAACTTGGTAATTCATTCACCTTCTTATACTCTCAGCCCATACAATCACAACATATGAAGTTAAAAGTGAGAAACAAGGTAATCTTCAAGTTACCCAAATAAACATCTAATCCATAAAAGTCTCTTTCTAAATACTCTTGATTTCTTTTATTTAAATTTACCCATTACCAACCTTTAAAATCGGTTATCTTTCCATTACAAACATCTTACCACTATAATTTAAATAGTAATAAGGATAGATTTAATCTCTTAAATGTACTCAATTCCACACACACACACACACATATAGATTTATACATTTTCAGATATATATTTTTTTAATCTATACTTAGTGAACACAGATTATAGAAATTAATTTACAGAGAGTAAAATTTATTTGCAATTGTTTATACATGTTCTTACATATATACATACATACATATATATATATATATATATATATATATATATCACTAATTAAATATGTATGATTAAATTCATTACATTTGAATGAATAAGAATTGTTTATACATGTTCTTACATATATACATATACATACATACGTGTATATATATATATACATACATACATATAATATATATATATATGTTTATCACTAATTAAATATGTGATTAAATTCATTACATTTGAATGAATAAGACGTGTTTAGGGGACGTATTGTTCTCAACAAAATAAAGTCAAGTCTATGGCAATGACCTAAGACAAAAGAGTTTCACTAGGCTTACAAATAAACTTAAACCAAACCCCATGCACCCAGGTGAAATCTACAACAGATTGCATTCAACAAGTATTTCTATTTCATTTTTGAATGAATGAACATTAGCATTTCATAATCAATTCAGCCAGCAAAGAAGGTGGCAGCCAAAACAGTGAAGAAATAAAGGAGCAAATACTCCAAAGTTACCATAAGGAAAAAAAAAGAGATCACCATTGAGAGGGGTAGTGGCCTAACTGCATAGAAAATTTGGAATTTAAGCTAGCCACTACCAAAGTACTATAAACCAACCAGATGGAGGGGATTCTAATATAAGAAAGTTTCCAAAGTCCCAAGCAATGACCCCCAAAGCAAACAGAGTTCAAGACATATAAAGATTTTAATTCCCAAATCAACTTCTCACATTTATCTATCGACATTAACCAAAATACCCTCTGTGTAAGACATCAAAGATATCAGGTAACTTTGAAAAGATGACCACAAGGAAAAAAAAGGATTGAAAGCAAAGAGCTCGACCAATCTGCAGAGAGAGGGGCGACTATGGGAGAAGAAGAGTAGAGATCTTCACATGAATTTTAATGCAGGAAGAAAGAAGAAACACCAAGTACAGGGCGGCAGCCTGGTTGATAGAAAATTTAAGATTTTTTTTTTATAATCACAAAGAAGAAACAAGTGAAGTTTCGGTATCTTCAGACAACAATGGAATAGTTCTTAAGGGAGAAATTTCAAGTTAAACTCAACATGACAAGAGGGGAGCGACCCAATAACAAGGAAATAAAGAACGACAGCACCCCTGGAGGAGATATAATGGCAGCACCAAATACAAACCTCTATGGCTATAATATATTCAAATATCCTCTATACTCAAACTAGAACATCAAGGAATATGCACATAAAAACATATACCCAGCACAGCAAGGGAATTAAATCAAGGCCATTGATTATCATTTGATGATTTGACTCTACTAAACCAAGCTCTCATGCATATCATTCCAATTAGAAATGAATACCAGTAGCAAGTGGGCAATCATAGATGACATATAACTATTAAGGATAAACCACCATTATCGATACAAAAAGGAAAGATTCCCTAAACCAATTTACATATACAAGGAAATTGAGATTCGGCTAGTGTTGAACTCCACATTTATAGACTGGGATTTACTCAAGGATCAAAGGCCAAATTTGAAGCCAACAATTTCCTTAGTAAGGATTTAAGGTCTAGGAGCTAAGATCACAGGTGCATGAGGATGTCGAATAAGGTGAGATTAAGCATAAGGGTATCAATTGCATTAGCTACACACTAATGATATATACATTTATACAGATTGAATAATAGATACTTCCAAGAAACAACCAAATTGAAGTAGAAGAGAATGGTGTAAACAAGAAATGTTTGATCCCTTTTCAACATTCCGTATAAAATTTTGCTTCAAATTTATAGAGAAAGTAATTTTAAAGAATGGAACCTGGTTTAGACACTTGGCCGAGCTGATTTGCTGGTGCAGAGCTCTCCTAGATTCCAACACTTGAAATGCAGCTCCAAATCTTCATAGGCTTCAACAATATTTCAGAGAATACAAATCAAAATTCCCAACCAAATTTTTAGAAAATCCCCTTCCCAAAATTTTTCCTAGCATCAAAGTTTTTAGAACACTCCCCAAGGCATTTCATAGGAAAAACCAAACAAAACTCTCTAAGATTAATATTCCTAAAAAATCCCCCCCAAAATTGAAGGAGATTCCTTGCCTTTTCATTTTTAGCCCCAAAATTAAATTTCTTCATACCACTAAAGTTGCATGGAGCTGCATGGTCAATGGGCTGTAAAAAGAAATCCCCAAATGGAAATTCCATTTAATTCCCCAACAACATCCATTTTCTAATTATTTATAATATTACTATTTCATTTACCATTTGTTTGTTACAAATTTAAAATAGAATATTTTGTTTTTATATTACAATATTTATCACTCTTAATTTATTAAAAGCCACCTCTCAAATAAATATTTTTATTTTTGCATTTAGTTATCATATTACTTTTAAATTACTAATTTAATTAAATAATTTAATCAACAAAATTCATAACTATTATCATTATTTTTCAACAAAACAATTTTAATTTAATTTATTAATTAATCAAATCATTCATCAAGAAAAACTAAGTTAAATCACCACATAATGAAACCAAAACATGGACCAGATCAAAATGGAACTAACTGACTGTAAATGACAGACAACAATGACAGGGTGACCAACTAGATACTTATCCTTTTAGGATAATGGCTCAACATGGGGGACCCGGTGCTATCTCCAGAACAACTATCTCCATTAGGTATAAGGAACACTTAGACCTGGAAATTCAAGTGGAGTCAATGCCTAGTACCTGCAACTTGCAACAAATTGCCACGATCGAATAGGTTCATAGAGAAAATAGTTAATAACATTGTGAAGGGAAAATCGCAAAGCCGCAAGGCGCTCGCAAGTGAGCGATGTGACACTGTTCCCCTTCACCCAAAAATAAACACACAATGTACCAATGTCGAATCATGATAAAGCATGCACCTATAATCACATAATATTCATATCCATGATAACTCACATAATCAATTAAGTTAATCTACTAAACATGCTATAAGCATAAACATCAGTGGTAAATGTGTCATCAAATAACATATAACATCCAAAATGTCATAATATCCAAATATCACCAAAAAGTATCATAATGTCCAAGTATCATCAAATAGAATCAGAATGTCCAAACATCATCAAACAAAATCATAATGTCCAAGTGTAACTAAGTCTCTATCAAAACAAAAAGTAAAACTGAGGGGCACTACATCCCCCCCTAGGACTAGGCTTACTCCTGGAAGCCTGCAAATAGATATGGATATAACTCTCTCATCCTAGAAGCATCCCCCCAAGTAGCAGATGACTCATCATTCAAATCCCACTGGACCCTAACCTGCTCAATGTCTTGTCCCCTGAGTGTGAGTCTCTTGTGCTTTATGATGCCCACGGGCTCCAAATCCAATTGCTCGTCTTCTACCTGCAATGGATTCCAATCAAGGACATGAGATATATCTCGATAATAAGGTCTAAGAACTGAAACATGAAATACATCATGAATACACGAGAGACTGTGTAGAAAAGTAAGACGGTATGCTACAAGACCAATCCTCTCCAAGATCTCAAAAGGCCCAACAAAATGTGGTGCAAGCTTAGAGCCTTTTCCATAACGGATCAAACTCTTTTGTGGGCGCACCCGTAAAAACACCCTGTCTCCAACAACAAACTAATGATCCACCCTATGAGCATCAACATATTTCTTTTGTCTATCCTAGGCTGCCACCAAATGCTCCCTAATATGGATTACCTTCTACCCCATCTCCTGAAGCATCGTCGGTCCAAGAATAACTTTGTCCTCCAAACGGTCCCAACTCAATGGGGTCCGACAAGGATGACCATATAATCTATGAAAAGGAGGCATGCCAACAGAACTGTGATAACTGTTATTGTATGCAAACTCTACCAAGTAAAGGTAGTCCTCCCAACATGATTTCCAATCCATGACATACATCTGAATCATATCCTCGAGGACCTGATTGACCCTCTCGATCTACCCATCAGTCTCTGGATCATAAGTTGAACTGAAGTTGAACTGAGTCCCCAGTGCATGTTGTAGGGACGTCCAAAGAGTTGAAGTAAACACTGGATCTTTATCTGAAATAATCTTGTGAGGAATACCATGTAATCTGACAATATTCTCCATGAAAACTCTAGCCACTGATGAAGCATTGTATGAAGAACGGACAGGAAAGAAGTGTACCTTTATCAAATTTTCCATAGTGACCATAATGGCATCATGCCGATGGGAAGAAATGGGTAAACCAACGATAAAATACAATGAAATACTATCCCATTTCCACTCTAGAACCAGATGAGGTTGTAAAATACTTGCAAGATGCTAGTGTTCTTCCTTCACTCTCTGACACTCTAGACATCTCGAAACAAAATCAGCAATATCTCTCCTCATTCCAGCCCAAAAGTACAACTATCGAAGGTCTGTGTGCATCTTTTTGACACTAGGATGAGCTGAATAAGGTGCCCAATGTGCCTCTGACATGATCAAAGTATGAAGATCTCCTAAAGAAGGAACAAAAATATGACCCAAGTGCCTCAAAAGGCCATCTGACTCAAGAGAATATCTTGCAAATCTTCCCTCTAAAGCTCTGTCTGACTCCACCTCAGACCTCACCTCCTGATACCAACTATTTGAAGGAAGTGCGAAAAGGATCTGGTTCCTCAAGTCCACACCAAGAGTTACTACCGAAAGCTCATGTTTCCAGTTACTAAGTGCATCCGCAACCAAATTATCCTTTCCCTAAATGAATTTCACCTCAAAATCATACTCGCATAGAAATTCCATCCACCATATTTGCCTCGCATTCAGGTTAGGTTGCATGAAAATATACTCTAAACTACGATGATCACAGTGCAACTCAAACCAATGCCCCAACAAAAAGTACCTCCATCTTGTCAATGCATGAACCACAATGGCTAACTCAAGATCATGTGTAGGGTAGTTTAGTTCGTGATCCTTGAGTTTGTGAGACTCATAGGCAATCATGTGATCATTCTGCATAAGAACAACTCCTATACCCTCCAAGAAAGCATCTGTGCAATTCACAAAATCCCCAATAGGATTTGGAAGTGCTAAGATAGGTGCACTGGTCAATTTCTCCTTAAGAATCTAGAAAGTTGCCTAACACTGCTCTGTCCAAATGAATTTCTTCCCTTTCCTCTGAAGAGAAGTGATGGGGTGGGCTATCCTCGAGAACCCCTGAACAAATCACCAGTAGTAACCTGCTAACCCATGAAATTGTGAACCTCTGCAACATTAGTGGGTGTAGGCCAATCAATGATAGCTTGGATCTTTGAAGGATCCACGAAAATGCCCTCACTAGAGATAACATGACCTAAATATCTCACCTCCGTCTGGAAAAACTTGCATTTCACCAAATTAGCAGACAACTGGTTCTCCCTCAAACACTTAACACCTACCTCAAGTGTTCCTCATGCTCCTCCATGGTCCTCAAATAGTTCAAAATGTCATCTATGAATACCAAGACAAACTTTTCAAGGTAGGTATGGAACATACCATTCATTAGACTCGTGAACACAAACGGTGCATTCATTAACCCAAATGACACAACCATGAACTCGTAATGTCTGTGGCGAGTACAAAATGTGGTCTTATGAATATTTTCCTTGAAGATGTGCAACTGATGATATCCTGACTTAAGATCAATCTTTGAAAATACCCTGACACCCTTGATCTGATCAAATAGATCATCGATCCTCGGCAAAGGATACTTGTTTCTCACTATCACCTTGTTCAACTATCAGTAATCAATACACAATCGAAGGGACCCATCCTTCTTCATAAAAATAACTAGTGCTCCCCAAGGAGAGACATTAGGACGAATAAACCCCTTCGCTAACAATTCCTCAAGATACAACTGGAGCTCCTTAAGCTCCTATGTGGTCATCCGGTATGGAGCTCGTGAAATGGGCTCAGCTCTAGGTACAAGATCTATCTCAAAGTTGATGTTTCGTTTAGGTGCCATCCTTGGAATCTCACTAGGAAAGACATCAGCATTGTCTAAGGATGGGATGACTATCAAGTGACACCTCATGGCTCTCTCCTAACTCCAAATCATTAACTATCACTGCAAACAGCTAACAACCCTGGCACATACACCTCCTCAACTGTAAAGTTGAGATCATCCTCAAGGAAATAGGCCTCTGGACTCTGACTACCTTGATCTCACTACTAGAATCATCTATACACTGGACCAAATTCTAATGATAGTCTATGACTGCTCTGTGAGCCTCTAACCAATCCATGCCCAGAACAATATCATAAGATCCTAGGGGAATAATACGAAGGTATATTGTGGTGCAAAGAGACCCAATCCTCACACTACATCCATGAACGAGAGACTCAATTGCAACCTTAGCACCGAAAGAAAACTCAACCTACCACCTATCATCCTGCTTTGTTGCCACTAGTCCACATCTCACTACTACAGACAGAGAAATGAAGGAATCTAAAGCACCTGAATCAAATAGTATAGAGACTTATTACCTTGTAACTCACCTGAAGTCTCAACCATTGTACCTTGGTGCTTGGCCTAGCGGTTATCAATTGTAGCAAAAACTCTGTGTGATCTACCTGCATCTCCAATTGTTGGGTCTGAAGCCATTGGTCTCTGAGTAAATCTGGATGCGCACTTTTGAGGACACTGTCTAGCAATGTCACCCTACTAACCACAAGAGAAGCACCCTATACCTCTACCAAAACCTCTACCACCTGGAGGTAAACTAGACTATTGAACACTGCCCTTATTAACTATAGATTGTGAATTCTAAGCTAGCTGATCAAAGCGGTAATGCTTGTTTCACCTCAAATTCATGTCTTTCCTAGACTGAAACCTATCACCATGGCGAGACTGAGATTTTTTTCATTTGGACTGAGAATGTTGCTACTAGTGTTGTTGCTGATGCTGCTAACCACTTTGAGTAGGTGCATGGTGGCTCCTAGAAGGACCTACTCCTTGAGTCTGGCCACCTCGAGAACTGAAACCTGTTGGAGGTGCATTGCCAATCTGTACACCTGATTGACCGCCTAAAGCCATATCCAAGTTCTCCTCAACTATATGTGCCTTCTCCATAGCTACCTTCATAGTTTTTTGCTCAAATACCTGAACATCTCCACTAATATGGGCATTCAATCCCCTGATAAAGTGTTGTACTAACATACCCTCATCATCTCCTACATCGGCATACTGCTTAAGTTCATAAAATATCCGCTCATACTACTCAACAGTCATAGCCATCTGTCGTAGCTCATGCAACTCATATGCATGACGTTCTCGCCAATGATTGGACAAGAACCAGGCTCTGAAACTCTCTAAAAACATCTCCCATGATACTAAATCTATCTCCAAATGGAGCTTCTGCTCCTCCAAGTGCCACCACATGGAAGCAAAACCTCAAAGATGCATGATAGTGCACCTAGCCTTGGTGTTTCTACCATATGGATGCATAACAAAACACTTGTTTAGATCAATTAACCAAGTCTCTGCCTCTAAACCACTGCTAGTCCCAACAAATGTAGGAGGACGTACTCGCAACAGGTCCCTCATATGACCAGCCAATAAAGCATCCTACTCAACTACAATCTCTCTCCTCCTAGGATACCTCTCCCTCTCTCTATTCACCAACTATTCACCTTCTGGTCTCAAACCAAGACGGGCAAGAACCTCCTCTAGTAAGTGACGCAACTGTGTGCCCTCCAATCCCGGTTGTCTTGGATTTTGATCTCCACCTCCCTAATTGTTTTGTGAACCCTGTTGTTCCTCATTATCAGACTCATGGGAACTCTGTAGAAGGGAGTCCTAACAGTTGGCCCCATGGCCACCATCACGACCTCTACCACACCCTTGACCTCGACTCTAACCTCTAGGCATTATCCTACATAGACACCACCAAGGACAAGTTCAAGGTATTAGATGAGGTCAATAAGGGAAAACGTAAACTTCAAAATTCTATACAACTAAGACAACTGAGACAACTTAATGGGCTCTTGTATATCCCCAGAGCACCTAGTGCTTCAACTTGGGCTCTAATACCATGTGTAACGCCCCGCCACAAAGCCCTAAAGGACAACATGCTATCACGCAAAAACATTTTTTTTTAAAGCGCAACATTCACACAATTGCAAGAGAAATAACATCTAGTTTTCTAATCTAAGTCCTCTAGGGTCCGAGAATATGCTACATGTTACCTATTATCTAAACTAGCAAGGAACTATAAAAAATTGCATTAAACAAATTCTAACTACAATATAGAAATACATCTAAACATTTCATTCATTTGAGCCATCAATGTATTACAACCATAACATGAATTTCAAGGGAGATTAATTAAATCAACCATTTAAGTACATATACAATATCATCTATCTCAAATCCATTACATCATAGAGTACATAATCATTTTACTTATTATATTTATACATCTGAATATCAATTCTCCTCATATACAAGTGAGGAGTATACATCAAAATGAGATACATGATACATCAAATTACAATACAAGTACAAAAGTTGCAATCCTCATGAGCTAGTACAAAGAAGAAGCCTCTAATCGGAAGAAGTCACCAAAGCCACGAACATGGAGAGGGAACCCAATGGATTAAAATGCACTTTCCACCCAACCACATGGAACCGAAAGGCCCACCCCCCGTGCTAGGAGATAGCAAAGGGTCCCACCATCATAAGAAAACATAAGGAAAAGGTCAACACAAGGCTAACTCGACATAAATGAAAAAGTAAGTACAAAATTAACAATAAAAACACCACTTCCAGAAGCACATAACCATCCAAGGAAAAATGAGAAACAAGATAACACGAGTTTTTTGTAGGGGAAGTGTCATCACATATTTTGTATGGGCTACCCAAGAAAATCTTCCTAGGCCTCATCCCCCATCCTGGGTTACCCTGGTAGCCTCTACCGATCTTCAGCCCCTCATGCAAACATATGCAGAATCAACATACCTCTCGTGAGGACGAGGCAGTTGATTTTTCCATTCCAGGCCTTCTTGACTCATCTCAAGCTTGTACGAGCACTTGAGCCATGAGCGATGAATTAACTTATCTTGTTTAATGCTATTACTACCCAAACCCCTAGTTCATTTTTAGGTTATCACTTGTTTACAAAAAATCTCACATGGGTTACCCAAGTGCCACTTTGTGCACCGGCCCCCATTGAGAGCCACACCCCTACTGACAACAAGAAATCCCAACAAATCAAGAACAAGCCACTTGCACAATCATAAAACTCATACACAATACAACATGGCAAGGAAAAACCCTTCCCACTCAAAGTTCATTCACAAAGGTGGGTACACTATGTAAGGCAATGCTCATCACATATTCACATGATATAAAACAATTATAGAAAAATTTCCATTAGACAAACAAACTCTCCCTAGCCTGTGGAAGACTCCTAGTATTCATTCCACCAAAATTCATAGCCATATGAACAAGATATACAATCATAACCAACTTGGTAATTCATTCACCTTCTTATACTATCAGCCCATACAATCACAACATATGAAGTTAAAAGTGAGAAACAAGGTAATCTTCAAGTTACCCAAATAAACATCTAATCCATAAAAGTCTCTATCTAAATACTCTTGATTTCTTTTATTTAAATTTACTCATTACCATCCTTTAAAATTAGTTATCTTTCCATTACAAACATCCTACCACTATAATTTAAATAGTAATAAGGATAGAGTTAATCTCTTAAATGTACTCAATTACATATATATATATATATATATATATATACATTTTTAGATATATTTTTTTAATCTATAGTTTGGTAAACACAAATTATAGAAATTAATTTACAGAGAGTAAAATTTATTTGCAGCTATTTATACATGTTCTTACATAGATACATACATACATATATATATATTATATATGTTTATCACTAATTAAATATGTGTGATTAAATTCGTTACATTTGAATGAATAAGACATTTTTAGGGGACATATTGTTGTCAACAGAATAAATTCAAGTCTATGGTAGTGACCTAAGACAAAAGAGTTTCACTAGGTTTACAAATAAACTTAAACCAAACCCCATGCGCCTAGGAAAAATCTACAGCAGATTGCATTCAACAAGTATTTCTATTTCATTTTTGAATGAATGAACATTAGCATTTTAGATTCAATTCAACCAGCAAAGAGGGCGGTGGCCAAAACAGTGAAGAAATAAAGGAACGAATACTCCAAAGTTACCATGAGGGGAAAAAAGAGATCACCATTGAGAGGGGCAGTGACCTAACTGCATAGACAATTTGGAATTTAAGCTAGCCACTGCCAAAGTACTATAAACTAACCAGATGGAGGGAATTGTAATATAAGAAAGTTTCCAAAATCCCAGGCAATGGCCCCCAAAGCGAACAAAGTTCAAGACATAAATATTTTAATTCCCAAATCAACTTCTCACATTTATCTATCGGCATTAACCAAAATACCCTCTACATAAGACATCAAAGATATCAGGTAACTTTGAAAAGATGACCAAAAGGAAAAAAAACGATTGAAATCAAAGAGCTCGTCCAATTTGCAGAGAGAGGGAGACGACTACGAGAGAAGAAGAGTAGCAATCTTCACATGAATTTTAATGTGGAAAGAAAGAAGAAACATCAGGTACAGGGCGACGGCCTAGTTGATAGTAGATTGAATATTTTGTCTTTTTTAATCACAAAGAAGAAACATGTGAAGTTTCAGTATCTTCAAACATCCATGGAAGAGCTCTTAAGCGAGCAATTTCAAGTTCAACTCAGCATGACAAAAGGGAAGTGACCCAAAAACATGGAAATAAAGAATGGCAACACCCCTAGAGGAGATATAACGGTGGCACCAAATACAAACCTCTATGGCTATAATATATATCAAATATCCTCTATACTCAAACTAGAACAACAAGGAATATGTGCATAAAAACATATACCCATCACAACAAGGGAATTAAATCAAATCCATTGATTATCATTTGATGATTTGACTCTACCAAACCAAGCTCTCATACACATCATTCCAATTAGAAACGAATACCAACAGCAAGTGGGCAATCACATATGACATATAACTATGAAGGATAAACCACCATTATCGATACAAAAAGGAAAGATTCCCTAAACCAATTTACATATACAAGGAAATTGAGATTCGGTTGGTGTTGAACTCCACATTTCTATACTGATATTTACTCAAGGATCAAAGGAAAAATTCGAAGCCAACAATTTCCTTAGTAAAAATTTAAGGTCTAGGAGCTAAGATCACAGGCGCATGAGGATATCGAATAAGGTGAGATTAAGCATAAGGGTATCAATTGCATTGGCTGCACACTAATGATATATACATTTATACAAATTGAATAATAGATACTTTCAGGAAACAACCAAATTGAAGTAGAAATGAATGGCGTAAACAAGAAACGTTTGATCCCTTTTTAGCATTCCATATAAAATTTTGCTTCAAATTTACGGAGTAAGTAATTTTAAAGAATGGAACCTGGTTTAGATGCTTGGCTGAGCTAATGTTTTGGTACAGAGCTCTCCTAGATTCCAACACTTGAAATGCAACTCCAACTCTTCGCAGGCTTCAGCAATATTTCGGAGAATACAAATCAAAATTCCCAACCAAATTTTTAGAAAATCCCCTTCCCAAAATTTTTCCCAGCATCAAAGTTTTTAGAACACCCCCCAAGACATTTCACAGGAAAAAACAAACAAAACTCTCTGAGGTTAATATTCCTAAAAAATCCCCCCAAAACTGAAGAAGATTCCCTGCCTTTTCATTTTTAGCCCCAAAATTAAATTTCTTCAGACCACTTAAGTTGCATGGAGCTACATGGTCAATAGGCTATAAAAATCAATCCCCAAATGGAAATTCCATTTAATTCCCCAACAACATCCATTTTCTAATTATTTATAATATTACTATTTCATTTACCATTTGTTTGTTGCAAATTTAAAATAGAATATTTTATTTTTATATTACAATATTTATCACTCTTAATTTATTAAAAGCCGCCTCTCAAATAAATATTTTTATGCTTGCATTTAGTTATCATATTACTTTTAAATTACTAATTTAATTAAATAATTTAATCAACGAAATTTATAACTATTATGATTATTTTTCAACAAAATTTTTTTATTTAATTTATTAATTAATCAAATCATTCATCAAGTAAAACTAAGTTAAATCACCACATAACGAAACCAAAACATGGACAAGATCAAAACGGAACTAACTAACCGTAAACGACAGACAACAATGACATGGTGACCAACTAGATACTTATCCTTTTAGGATAATGGCTCAACCTGGGGGACCCGGTGCTATCTCCAAAACAACTATCTCCATTGGGTATAAAGCATGCTCAGACCTAGCAATTCAGGTGGAGTCAATTTCTAGTACCTGCAACCTGCAACAAATTCCCACGATCGAACATGTGCATAGAGAAAACAATCAATCACACCATGAAGGGAAAATCACAGTGTCGCAGGGTGCTCGCAAGCGAGCGATGTGACACTATTCCCCTTCATCCAAACATCAACACACAATGTACCGATGTCGAATCATGATAAAACATGCATCTATAATCACATAATATTCATATCCATGATAACTCACATAATCAATTAAGTTGATTTACTAAACATGTTATAAGCATAAACATCAGTGGTAAATGTGTCATCAAATAACATCATAACATCCAAAATGTCATAATATCCACATATCACCAAACAATATCATAATGTTCAAGTATCATCAAACAAAATCAGAATGTCCAAACATCATCAAATAGAATCATAATGTCCAAGTGTAACTAAGTCTCTGTCAAAACAAAAATTCAAACTGAGGGGAACTACACTCTATATCATGTTTAATCTATCTTCAAATTATATCATTGTAATTATTATATTTGTGTATATTACCAAGTGATATCAGAGCTATAATTTGGGAAAAGGTAAGGATGAAACCCTATTTTTTTTAGATTCACCTATATCTTCTATACGACTACAAAAAATTACTAAATTTGGAGGAGTGTATAAGAAAGTAATAGTCTAAAATTTAGCTTTTGATCATGAATATTGAGTGAGCTATTGTAATATTTTTCATAAATTTACTCTGTAGGTTTTAAATCACGGATTTTTAATTTTTAACGTTTCTAGAAAGCTTGCCAAAATTTATCAAGGGTTTGTTATTTGTATTTTATTTTAAGGCTAGGAAATTACAAAATGATACAATCAAATTTGGTTATGTGGTATAATTTATAAACCATAGTTTCAATGGAACTTTCTATGTTTAATGGAATTGATAATGGTAGATAATGGCAGTTTCAATTCAAAAATACTTATCATCATGAATCTTGGAGATCACACCTCATGGTAAATTGACAAGTGTGGATTACAAAAATATTTTCTCATCATGTATTATGCATCATTCTTGGGGGTAAATTGAAAAAATTATTAAATAGGTGTAATAAAAAACAATAAAAAAGGAGAGGAGGACCATGCATTATTTATCATTCTAGGTACAAAATTTAAAAACTTTTATTATATAGATGGGCTCCAAAAGAAAAAGAGGAGGAGGAGGAGGAGGATATGGATATAAAAAAGGAGGGGGAGACAAAGAGAATATGAAGGATACAAGTACATGCACTTTAGCTCCAAGGAAGGAAGAATAATCCTTTGATTTCATGGAGGATGAGGAGGAGGAGAAAAAGGAGGAGGAGAAGGATATGGAGATTAAAAAGGAGAAGGAGAAGGAAATAAATATAATATGAAGGATTCAAGTAAATTCAATTTAGATCCAAGGAAGGAAGATTCAATATTTCAATTTTATGGATGTATCCAAATGGAAATAGTTATTATTTTTGTAAACCCTAGGAAAATTTATAAATTCATCATGGATTTAGCCCAACAATTGTAAGTACAAGAAAATTAAATCAAGGAAAATCAAATAGATGGTAAGGAAAGAAGAAGGATATGGATATTAAAAAGGAGAAGGAGAAGGAGAAGGAGATGAAGAGAAGATGAAGGATACAAGTACATGCATTATAGCTCTAAGGAGGGGAGGTTCAATCCTTCAATTTCATAGGTGTATCCGAAATGGTTATTTTTTTGAAAACCCTAGAAGCAGGTATAAATTCATCGTGGAATTAAAAACAATTGCAACTATGGGCAAATAAAATCAAGGATAGTCAAATAGATGGTAAGGATATTCAAATTTTTGAAAACTTGAAGCTCTCTATAGATAAATATATTTTGTATTCATTTTTTTATGAATTGGATATGGGTGGGTTGGATATTATTCTTGGATATCATTGATTACAATCTTTGGGAACAATAAACATTCATTTTTAAAATAATTTCATGAAGCTTTGGAATAGAAGAAAAAAAGTTACATTATATGATATTAAAAACAATGGAGATCAAAACAAAGTCAAGGTAAAAAAAAATTAGGAATCTATTGAAAGAGTGCAACAAACAATTGTAGGATGAAAAAGGAGTAGGATGTAAAAAGCACAAGATAATATTATCTCCCTTAATGAACCAATATAACAAGTGCAAAAAAAGGTTCTAGAGATAGAAAGGAGTAAAATTTGTAGATATTTGCATCATTGTGATAAGCAAGAGTCATGGAGGTATGATACTATATGGAATTAATAATTCAATCACTATTGATCTACATGGAATCAAAGGAGCAACTAAAATAATTATTGGAATCATAGAAACAATGGTTATTAATGAAAAAAGGAGGATTTTCTATGATGGGGAATAGAATTAATTGGGAATAGTGAAATGTGGATCAAGGTACCATTTACATAAAATAATTGGAAAGGGCACCTATGGATAGTTGCATGATATGACATGGCACCATATTTGTAATGTCTTCCAATAATTTTACTATTTGGCTTCCTCTCATGTTTTTGGGTTGAAACATGTCAAGTAAGGATCAAATTTTATGTACCTATGGGTATGATATTATAATTTATATAATTGGATGGAGATGTTCACATGTGGCACACATCCCTTAAGTTCATTATATTGGGTCATGAATTATATTACGTAATTAGGAGGCTTGCATGGGTTTAGTGATTTACCCCTCCTTTATATTAGTAAGAGGTCTATATAAAGGAGGTGAAAATCATTATAAGGATATGTGTTGAATACAATATTATGTTTGGGATCTCTTTGAGATATAACATGGAGTAGTTTCTTTGATAAGGATTATTGTATGATGTTACCATGCCTCAAGGGTTTACTCTATTTCAACATATATTATACATTAGAGAATCTTGGAAGACCCACATCTATTGTTTCATGTGTTATCTATCTTCTACATTTCCTTAATGAAATTTTCATATATTTGGATCTTACCACTAGAGAAAAGTACAAACTACTGGTTTATATCATCTACAACAAATTCAAAAACCAACAACTCAAAGCATTCACCTATACATCCTACAATTTCAAAAGTACTTTATACCCTCAACATTTTCTCTCAAAGACTTAATCCTTAAAAATCCCTTTCACCTACCATGATGCAATTCATTTTTAGTGTTCCCTATTTTAGTTCAACTACCGCATAAAAGCATAGTAATTAACATCAACAATAAACAAAACAAATGTATACATCTATAAATCATTAAATTCCTTACAATAACTAATAGAAAAATGCAGACATTTTGACAATTAAAATGAATTTTGGTCTTGTATGTACTATCTACAGAAGATATAAATAATTTATTATAGTAAGTTGCTTTAAAATATATTTATTTACTATTGAAAAAATAACTAAATTGGATTGCTAACACAAAATTGGTATAAAAAATTTATAATCCTTTTTACAAAGAAAATAATCCCTCTATATAACTAAGTGACAATGCTCACCTCAAAGGATGCTTGTTAGTTAGTGTTGCAATCATGAAAATATGGTTATATTTAAAAACAATCACAAATATTAAAATTTTGAAAAGGTGGGGAAAATATTTGACATTAGAAATACTCTAGAGAAGGAGGAAATGTTGTTGAAGATAATAGTCCTCTTAATCTGGAATCTAGCATATATGAAAGAAGGTCATTACTATCATATTATCTTGAAGTTACAAGTAACTCCCAATATTATTGTAATTCCCTTCAACCATGAGAATGATTGTTCTATGAAGAGAAAAAAAATCTCCCAACTACCTCCAATTTCCCTTTAGATTGCCACTAGCATCTTAAAAACTACATTACCTCTAAGAGATTCAGACTTGAGACAAGGCTTGAACCCTGCCAACTCCCAAAGCTCTTACATTAACCATTCTAGAGGCAAACTCCATTAAACCACTAAAATATATAGAAAATTTCCTCTAAGAATATTTTTGGCTCTTCCCTAAAATAAGAATTATAATAGAAAGGAAAAAAACTTCACAATACTATTGGTCCTTGATTACTCATTTTTCCTAAAAGAAACATGACATTGCCACTAAATGAGTTCCTTGATAAGATGTGTTGTAAAAATTGTTGAGTTATTTTTTCATTGATGTCAAAAAATCATTAATGGAAATATGATGTAGGGATAGGTGTGGCTTCCTTCACAATCAACACAATTCAAGTTAGAATCAACAACAAAAGATTCACAAAACCTTCATAAGTCACCTTTTCAATACAACTCTGCCTTTTGTCTATTAGGTCTGCAGACCTAGTTTGCACAACTTTTCTCTTCAATGATTCTTGCCACAACCAACCTCTTGATAGATTTGAACACCCTTCAAGGCCAGCCTAAGCATATTTCCAAACCAACTAGGGTTTCTTTTGAACAATTCACACAAAACCATTGAAGCAACACTAACCTAGTAGACCGATTAGGTCTATTTTCGAAAGGAAGTCCTCTAGAATCTCACCACCAACTTTGAAATACTTTTCTAACCTCTTAAACAGACTATAATAGAACCTTTTCAAAGTTTTAGACACGCATACTCTCTTTTACCCACTGATCTACAAAACCCTCAATTTTCACCATTAGAGGGTAGGGTTTATTCAATATTTTTGTTTTCAAACTCTTACAAACTTGAAAATGCCTCCAACACACTACAATAGGCCTGCACACATTCACAAAACCTTTACAAAGTCTCTACACTCAACATTCCATCAAACTCACTCTCAAACCATCACTTTTCAACCCTCAATCTCCAAATTTCTCAAGACAGTCATGTTCCCTAACCCCAAAAACTCACCATATAGAACACTTCCTACTCACTAACATCATAGACTAACATTTTATTCCCATCCCATAGAGACACAGTGATTACAGTTTGTGGAACAAGCCTTACTCCACAATTAGGGCCTCAAAACTTCAAACTGCACCTATAGACCAATTAGTGTATTTCAAATCAAACTTGTACAAATTTCAACCAAAAACTCTCAAATAAAATGCAAAAATGTAGGTAACACACTCCTCTACTGAATGCACAAATTTTTAAAGAGTTTTATTGAAGTACAAAACCATACAATTTGCTAGTAAAATAGATTACACTGTAAAATATAGAAATTTGAGCAAATAACAGGGGTTATTTTAGTGGAACTTCTTCAAATTCTTCACAACAACCTCATACATTGATAGATTACAAGTATTTAAGAATTTTTATCCCAAAAAACTTCCCTCCAATTGAAAAACTAACTTTCAAATTGCCACATGACCGTTGGGCTCCCAAAATTGCATTTTTACATTACAATATTGACAACTTTTGTCAATTTTGTCATTTTAGCAACTTTAACCCCTTAACCTCCTAAAGACCATTAAATATGATTCAACACAACCTAAAATGGTCTAATAAGACCTTATTGACCAAAATCAAATACCTCACACACTAAACCCTACAAAACCCTTAATTACATATTTGCATTCCTTTACAAAATTGAACTTCATGACACATTCTAATGGTCCTTTTGACCTTATTAACACACAAAATGACCAAAAACTCCTAATACAACCTATTTCCATTCAAATTCAAACAAATTTAAATGACCATTGACTGGTTCTCTTGCACCACACTAGATGTCAAACAAAGAAGGTGTGTTCAATATCATAGTAATTCATGGTGTTCATTGATTCTTGTTGATGGTGTTGGTGCCAAAGGAAATGGTTTTTGGTTTGGTAAATGAAGACATTTTTTGCATAAGTCCTTGTATATTGTAGTTCATTCATTGATGCTAAATTTGATGCTACTTATTCTTCATATGCAAAAGTTCATGCTAAAGTCGATGTTACTTATTCTTCATATGCAAAAGTTGATGCTACTTATGGTGAAAGAGTTCCTTTAATATGTCAAGTTTATGAAAACATTTCAAGGTGTTGGTGACAAAGTTCATTAGGTACTTATTCTATGTTGTTGTTGCACAAGTGGATTACTTTGGTGTCAAAAAAAAATTTCCATTGGTGTTGATGCACAATTACCAATCATTCAAGGTATATTGAGTTGGTGAGTTGATAGGGTGATATCATGGTTTCTTCATTCTACAATCATTCTTCATCTTATCATAAGTTGTCACTATGCATAAACAAGGTTTTCAGTGGAAGATATGAGCAGAAACTTATAGCAACATGGTGACAATCCCATTTTAGGTGTTTTGATTGTTGAAATATTTGTCTTATGGCCTAAAATGTTATGCACATCTAAAACCTTAAGATCATCCTTGAACCTAGGGTTTACTTTTATAAGGGTCGACTTTGCAAAGTTTTTTTTTTGTTATATTTGTTTGGTGACATACTATCATCAGTAGAAAGTCACTTTAATGAGATATTGAGGGTTTAAAACTATTGAACAATTGGCCCTCACTCCTAAGTGCAAAGGACTATATAGGTTAATAACTCTTCAAATACCGCCCAAAGAAAGATCAACAACTATTATTTAATTGTGTGTTGGTAGGTGTTAAAGGATCAATGGTTCTGATTTAAAATTGATGAACGGTTATTTATCCATGTCTTCACATTGATGGGTATGTGAAGTGTCATCAGCTTATGTTTGGTTGCTCACAGTTAAGTAACTATTTTGGAGGAACGATAGAATGTGGAACATTATGAATGCATTGAAGTGATTCAAATTTTGGTATGAATGTGATCTGAATGCTTCAAGAGGGTGTTGAAGACCTTGTAGTATGTGTGTGTCCCAAACATATTCATAGAAATAGAGAGTTGAAAAATAGGGTTTCAAGATGAATTTTTTATGACTGTTCTGTATAAGTTTAGTGTATTCAAAGTGTGATCTCAGGTGTTGAATGTGAATGAAAGAAAGGGGATTTGTGAGATATTTTGGATGGAGTTAATACCATGTCTTTTGTGATAGTATACTCAAGGAGGAATTTTTTATATGACAGTATTGTATAGTGCTTGTATATGTCAATTTCTTTGATTGAGTTTATCATATGTGTTCATTTCTCTCATGATAGAGTGTGTTGAATTTTATGACACCTTGTCTATGTAGAGACAATGCACTGAGAAGAATATTTGATTGGAAGTTCATGAAAGGGTAACAAGGTTTTGCGTGACAATATTCTTGAAATGTCTTTCTTCAATGCATACTTGCATCATCTAAACAAAATCACAAGTATGTGCAGATTGGTTTGATATCAAAGTTATGCATAGTGAGAGAAAATGAATGACAGTGTTATATAATTTCATTATATCACTGTGTTCATAAAGTGTGTTTGATTTTTTTCCCAAGAGTTTGGTCTAATTGAGAGCTTTGGTTCTTGAAGTTGTAAGGAAATTGTGAATAAGGGAGATTATGTTTGTTGAATTGTTGATGAGAGATAGAGCAATGGATTGTTTGGAAACAAAGTAACCCTCTGAGTTTTGCTTATTTCTTTTGAAGTGTGGTAATTTTTCCAGTGGGGCATATTAGCTTTCCAGTGAGGTAGATTGAGTAGCCAGTGAGGCTTTTCCAGTGAGGTGGATTGAGTAGCTAGTGAGGCTTTCAAACTAGTGAGGTTTTTTTCCAGTAAGGCATAGTATGTAACTAGTGAGGTTTTGGCTAGTGAGACTTAATGAAACTTATTTTTCAAATTGGTTTTTCACCCTTTATGGTTTTCCACTCATGAAGCTTATGAGTTATAACACAAAGTGGTTTCTTTGATAAGGAGTATTGTATGGTGTTACCATGCCTCAAGGGTTTACTCTATTTCAACATATATTAGACATTAGAGAATCTTGGCACACCCACATCTATTGTGTCATGTGTTATATATCTACATTTCCTTATTGAAATTGTCATATGTGGATCTTACCACTAGAGAAAAGTACAAACTACTGGTTTATATCATCTACAACAAATTCAAAAACCAACAACTCAAAGCATTCATCTATACATCCTACAATTTCAAAAATACTTTATACCCTCAACATTTTCTTTCAAGACTTAATCCTTAAAAATCCCTTTCACCTACCATGATGCAATTCATTTTTAGTATTCCCTGGTTTAGTTCAACTACCACATAAAAGCATAGTAATTAACATCAACAATAAACAAACAAATGTATACATCTATAAATCATTAAATTCCTTGTGATAACTAATAGAAAAATGGAGACAATTTGACAATTAAAATGAATTTTGGTCTTGTATGGACTATCTAAAGAAGATATAAATAATTTATTACAGTGAGTTGCTTTAAAATATCTTTATTTACTATTGAAAAAATAACTAAATTAGATTGCTAACACAAAATTGGTATAGAAAATTTATAATCCTTTTTACAAAGAAAATAATCCCTCTATATAACTAAGTGACAATGCTCACCTCAAAGGATGCTTGTTAGTTAGTGTTACAATCATGAAAATATGGTTATATTTACAAACACTCACAAATATTAAAATTTTGAAAAGGTGGGGAAAATATTTGACATTAGAAATACTCTAGAGAAGGAGGAAATGTTGTTGAAGATAATAGTCCTCTTAATTTGGAATCTACCATATATGAGAGAAGGTAAATACTATCGTGTTATCTTGAAGTTACAAGTAACTCCCAATATTATTGTAATTCCCTTCAACCATAAGAATGATTGTTCTATGAAGAGAAAAAAAATCTCCCAACTACCTCCAATTTCCCTTTAGATTGCCACTAGCATCTTAAAAACTACATTACCTCTAAGAGATTCGGCCTTGAGACAAGGCTTGAACCCTACCAACTCCCAAACCTCTTACATTAACCATTCTAGAGGAAACTTCCATTAAACCACTAAAATATATAGAAAATTTCCTCTAAGAATATTTTTGGCTCTTCCCTAAAATAAGAACTATAATACAAAGGAAACAAACTTCACAATACTATTGGTCCTTGATTACTCATTTTTCCTAAAAGAAATATGGCATTGCCACCAAATGAGTTCATTGATAAGATGTGTTGTAAAAATTGTTGAGTTGTTTTTTCATTGATGACAATATGATGCAAGGATAGGTGGCTTCCTTCACAATCAACACAATTCAGCTTAGAATGAACAACAAAAGATTCACAAAACCTTTGTAAGTCACCTTTTCAATACAACTCCGCCTTTTGTCTATTAGGTTTGCAGACCTAGTTTGCACAACTTTTATCTCCAATGGTTCTTGCCACAACCAACTTCTTGATAGATTTGACCACCCTTCAAGGCCATCCTAAACATATTTCCAAACCAACTACGGTTCCTTTTGAACAATTCACAGAAAACCCTTGAAGTAACACTGACCTAGTAGATCGATTAGGTCTATTTTCCGAAGGAAGTCCTCTAGAATCTCACCACCAACTTTGAAAGACTTCTCAAACCTCTTAAACAGACTATAATAGGACCTTTTCACCAAGTTTTAGACACACATACTCTCTTTTACCCACTGATCTACAAAACCCTCAAATTTCACCATTAGAGGGTAGGGTTTATTCAATCTTGTTGTTTCCAAACTCTTACAAACTTGAAACTTCCTCCAACACACTACAATAGACTTGCACACATTCACAAAACCATTACAAAGTCTCTACACTTAGCATTCCATCAAACTCACTCTCAAACTATCACTTTTCAACCCTCAATCTCCAAATTTCTCAGGATAGTCATGTTCCCTCACCCCAAAAACTCACCATATAGAACACTTCCTACTCACTACCATCATAGAATAATGTTGTATTCCCATCCCATAGAGACACAATGATTACAATTTGTGGAACAAGCCTTACTCCATATTTAGGGCCTCAAAACTTCAAAATGCACCTACAGACCAATTAGTGTATTTCAAATCAAACTTGTACAAATTTCAACCAAAAAATCTCAAATAAAATGTAAAAATTCAAGTAACACACTCCTCTACTGAATGCACAAACTTTTAAAGAGTTTTATTGAAGTAAAGAACCATACAATTTGTTGGTAAAATAGATTACACTGTAAAATACAAAAAATTGAGCAAATAATAGGGGTTATTTTAGTGGAACTTCTTCAAATTCTTCACAACGACCTCATACATTGATAGATTACAAGTATTTAATCATTTTTATCCCACAAAACTTCCCTCCAATTGAAAAACTAACTTTCAAATTGCCACATGACCGTTGGGCTCCCAAAATTGCATTTTTACATTACAATATTGACAACTTTTGTCAATTTTGTCATTTTAGCAACTTTAACCCCTTAACCTCCTAAAGACCATTAAATATAACTCAACACAACCTAAAATGGTTTAATAATACCTTATTTACCAAAATCAAAGACCTCACACACTAAACCCTACAAAACCCTTAATTACATATTTGCATTCCTTTACAAAATTGAACTTCATCACACATTCTAATGGTCCTTTTGACCTTATTAACACACAAAATGACCAAAAAATCCTAAGACAACCTATTTCTATTCAAATTCAAACAAATTCAAATGACCATTGATTGGTGCTCCTACACCACAATAGATGTCAAACAAAGAAGGTGTGTTCAATATCATAGTAATTGATGGTGTTCGTTGATTCTTGTTGATGGTGTTGGTGCCAAAGGAAATGGTGTTTGGTTTGGTAACTGAAGAAATTTGTTGCATAAGTCAAGTGTATTGTAGTTCATTCATTGATGCTAAATTTGATGCTACTTATTCTTCATATACAAAAGTTGATGCTACTTATTCTTCATATGCAAAAGTTGATGCTACTTATGGTGAAAGAGTTCCTTTAATATGTCAACTTTATGACAACATTTCAAGGTGTTGGTGCACAAGTGGATTACTTTGTTGTCAAAATTTCTTGTTCATTGGTGTTAATGCACAAGTGCTAGTCATTCTAGGTATATTGAGTTGGTGAGTTGATAGGGTGATAGCATGGTGTCTTCATTATACAATCATTATTCATTTTATCATAAGTTGTCACTATGCATAAACAAGGTTTTCAGTGGAAGATATGGGCAAAAACTTATAGCAACATTGTGACAATCCCATTTTAGGTTTTTGATTGTTGAAATATTTGTCTTATAACCTAAAATGTTACATCTAAAAAAAGATCATCATCCTTGAACCTAGGGTTTCTATTTTATAAGGGCTTACTTTGCAAAGTTTTTTTTATATTTGTTTGTTTGGTGACATACTATCATGGGTAGAAATTCACTTTAATGAGATATTGAGGGTTTAAAACTATTGAACAATCGGCCCTCACTCCTAAATGTAACCGGCTACATAGGTTAATAACTCTGCAAATATTTCCCAAAGAAAGATCAACAACTATTATTTAATTGTGTGTTGTTAGGTGTTAAAGGGTCAATGGTTCTAATTTAAAATTGATGGATGGTTATTTCTCCATTTCTTCACATTGATGGGTATGTGAAGTGTTGTCAGCTTATGTTCAGTTGCTTGTAGTTAAGTAACTATTTTGGAGGAACGATAGAATGTGGAACGTTAAGAATGTATTGAAGTGATTCAAATTTTGGTATGAATGTGATATGAATGCTAAAAGAGGGTGTTGAATACCTTGTAGTATGTGTGTGTCTCAAGCATATTCATAGAAATAGAGAGTTGAAAAATAGGATTTCAAGATGCTTTTTTTTATTACTGTTCTGCATAAGTTTAGTGTATTCAAAGTGTGATATTAGGTGTTGAATGTGAATGAAAGAAAGGGGATTTGTGAGATATTTTGGATGGAGTTAATAGCATGTCTTTTGTGATAGTTACTCGAGGAGGAATTTTTTAAATGACAATATTGTATAGTGCTTGCATATGTCAGTTTCTTTGATTGAGTTTATCATATGTGTTCATTTCTCTCATGATAGAGTGTGTTGAATTTTATGGCACCTTGTCTATGCAGATACAATGCACTAAGAAGAATATTTGATTGGAAGTTCATGAAATGGTAACAAGGCTTTGAGTGACAATATTCTTGAAATTTCTTTCTTCTATGCATAGTTGCATCATCTAAACAAAATCACAAGTATGTGTTGATTGGTTTGATATCAAAGTTATGCACAATGAGAGAAAATGAATGCCAGTGTTATATAATTCCATTATATCACTGTGTTCATAAAGTGTGTTTGGTTTTTTTCCCAAGAGTGTGGTCTAATTGAGAGCTTTGGTTCTTGAAGTTTGTAAGGAAAGTGTGAATAAGGGAGATTATGTTTGTTGAATTGCTGATGCAAAGATAGAGAAGTGGATTGTCTGGAAACAAAGTAACCCTCTGAGTTTTTCTTATTTCTTTTGAAGTGTGGTATTTTTTCCAGTGAGGCATATTAGGTTTCCAGTGAGGTAGATTGAGTAGCAGGTGAGGATTTTCCAGTGAGGTAGATTGAGTAGTTAGTGAGGCTTTGAAACCAATGAGGTTTTTGGCCAATAAGGCATAGTATGTAACCAATGAGGTTTTTGGCCAGTAAGGCATAGTATGTAACCAGTGAGGTTTTGGCTAGTGAGTCTTAATGAAACTTATTTTCATATTGGTTTTTCACCCTTTAGGGTTTTCCACTCATAAAACTTATGTTATGTCTCCTCTTGGTGTTTTTTCCATATTGTGCTTGATTGTTCATCTTTGTTCAAGTATTATGTTTTGATTTTCATATCATTGTGACTCCCTCAACATTCGATACATATGATATTTGAAGTTTTTTTAATGGATCTCTTTGCATAATACAAGTGGTTTAATTTTTAAAATTTGATTCCTCATTAAACCACCAATTCACCCCCCCTCTCAATGGTCTTGTACTCCAACAAGTGGTATCAGAGCGGAAAGTTCCTTGCACAAGTTTAATCAACTTAGGAGATATTGGTAGTGAAGTACTTATCATGGAAAAAAGTAAAGAAACAAGGGAAAAATAAATACCCAACAGAATGCTAAAAAACAAACACGACCTAAACTAGATACAAAAGATGATGAAGAAGCAATTGTAAGAAATGAATTACAAATTGAAGAAGATACAAGGTTAGAAGATGATTTTGTAGTTGATAATGTTGTGAAGAAGGAGACCCCTTTGCGAGTGAATATGAACAAGAGTATGATGAAGATCAATGTGAAATTGATCTTGAGGGTGAACTCATTTATGCCCTAGATGAGATCAAGAAACTCAGGAAGAATAATTAGAGTTTAGAGATGTAGCTTCAAGAAGAGAAGGATTCCAAGGCCAAAATACTTTCAACCCTTGAAGAAGCAGAAAAACTGAAAGTGAGGTGTGAAGAATCTAATCATCTTATTAAGGATCTAAAGATGCAACTAGCAGAGTCTAGAAGAGTTGAAGAAGCCACTAGCATAAACTTGCAAACCAAAATGGAAGATTTTCAAAAGCTAGAGGCTGAAGTATGTCTCTAGGAAAACAACTAGAGAAGGTAAATCAAGAGTTGAAGAGGAGTCTTCAAAATGAGTAGAGAACTGAGTTGTTTGAGAAAATGATTCTAAGTTGAAGGTCACTATCAAACAAGTTTGGGTTAGGATATGAAGCAAACAAAAGTTACAAATATTTTGCAATGTCCAAGAGGAATGTTGGAAAATCACCAATGTATTCAAAATCATCAAAAGAGGCAATATATAAACAACGAGAATCAAGCACTACTCCCAAAAGGCTTGCATATCATAACAACAGTGAAGAAGGATACAAAAGAGTTCATAATCCCAAGCAAGGACAGAGTTCTAAGGTCATAGAAACACCAAGGAAGAAAATAGATCTAAACTATTATTTTGTTGTTCTTAAGATTGAACACAAGAAGAAGACAAAAGAAAATGCTCCTACACAAGTCAACAAGAACAAGTCTAGAAGATCTTTCCATTCAAGACAACATCAAATTTTCAGGTTTGAAAACTCTTTTTATGGTTATTAGTATTCATGTTATGGATTTGGTCATAGAGCAATAGAGTGTTGGATGCATGAAAAGAAAGTTGGATGTAATAAGAGATCTTATGAATGGTCTAGTAGAAGCAAGGTCATATGCTATAGATGCAATAATTCTGGATATAAACAACAATATTGTAAGAGTAATTTAATGGAACCATTTAATCATCACAAGAATACAAGCACTATGAAATTTTGGAGAAGAAAATAAGAGAAAGAAAAGATGGATCCTAAACTTGTGCATACTACACAAGAAACATCCATGATTGCATAATCAGTAGCATGAAGTTAGGGGAGATGATTATTGCTTTATCATTTAGCCCCTTAGGAAACAACAAATAGGTTGTCAATAGTTCAACTAGGATGAGAACTAAAGGACAACTAATTATGATTAAGGATAGTGAATCAAGGGCAGTCTCTTAGGATTTTCATGTTAATGAAACTCTAGGAAACAATACTTTCTCTTGTAGCATGGTAGGAGAAAGAAATGTTGGCAACTCAAGGGCAGACAACTAAGAGGGGGGTGAATCAGTTGTCACTGAATTTCAAACTTATTCAACTTATTAACCTTATTCTCAAATCTTATCATTAATCATGAAAGTATAAATGAAAAACACATCAAAATCACACATAACACCAATTTTTTTACGTGGAAACCCTATTAGGGGAAAACCGCGATGGAGGTCAATCCACAAGATTATACCCTGTTAAAAGTATAAGGAATTATGAATGGGGAATGCACATGCATTCAAGCACACTGCCTAGAGCTCACTGCTCAAATACAAAATAGGCTTATTGCCCAAAGGAAGACATGTTGTCTTACATAAAGGTTATGATTAAATTCATCAGACTTTGAACTAAGAAAAGTAGCATATACTAATGCCTAGTTACAATTCTGGTTAAGCACATGAATAATCTTCACTCTTCTTCACTCTTCTTCTCTCTTTACTCTGCCTTTAAATGATCTGTACTTTATTCACACATAGGAATCTTACACTTTGCACACACATACCTTTAAATTATAAAACAATCACTCTTATATATCCTCAATAAGAAATTACATCACTATAAGTCAACTCCAAAGAAATAATAAAATGAATATAAACAGTCGGCCCAAATCAATAAGGATTATTCATGTGAATCAACCAAGGTCAGCCACAACATAGTGAAGACTAAAAATAACATCCTCAAACACAAGCCACTTTAATTAATTACTCCTCAAAGATCCACGACACACTTCAACACCTTGTCAGCCAAGAACATGAAAAACATGAACAAGCAAGAGAAAATCTTGGATCATGAGCACAACAATCAATGTGTAAATGCAACATAGATAGAGCACAAACTAGAAACATCCACAAGCATCATCAAACATCAAAGAAGCATCCAAAACAACTAAACTTACTGGAATCGCATGATCTTCATTCAGGAACACAAACTGAAGTAACAAAAAAACTGTCAGAATACAAATCTTCATAACTTGATCAAATCTACACACGGATCTTTGAAACTTGATGTGGATAAACTAGATATACTCAACAAGAAACCCTTTAGTCCACAACCTCTGAAAAACAACGTACTGATCAAACCGACAGAAATAACTTCACTTCACCATTGAAAACTTGTAGCACTTCTTATTACAATTTTCTCAAGATCCTCGACATATGCAACTTATAATGCAACAATGCTAATAGTGTTGACATCAATGACAACCACATATCAGCAACACAACACAACATCCAATAATCTCCCCCTTTGGAATTGATGGCAACACATGATGTGAAAAATACCATCAACACTACTACGCTTACTCCCCCTTAGGTTTTAACTCTTCTTTCCTCAACTCTTCTCCCCACAAAGATTGTTCACATTGCTCTTCTCCCCCTTTGACATCAATGACAAATATTTCTTCTATGCAAGCTTTGAACCACATATCTAAACACCTAAACTTCTGAACATCTGACTACTCCCCCTAAGTAGCAGGCACCACAACATCAATCTAGATCAAAACATGATCATGAAATGTATGGATTGATGCAAATCAATGCATCCTTAGTTCTTATTAGGAGGGGTAATCACCCTTAAATTCCCTCTGAGATACTCAAAAGTATCCTTATGCAATGGCTTGGTAAATATGTCTACAATCTGCTCCTTAGTAGGCACATACTCCAATCTGACTTCCTTTTCACTTACTTTCTCTCTCAAAAAGTGAAACTTGATAGATATATGCTTGGTCTTGGAATGCAACACCAGATTCTTAGAAATGTTAATAGCACTTGAGTTATCACATAATAGAGCAATAGGATCATCATACACAACTCTGATATCCTTCAACATTTGTTTCATCGATAGTATTTGAGTAAAATTATTAGTAGCATCAATGTATTTTTCCTCTGTAGTAGATAAAGAAATAGCATTCTTCTTTTTGCTTAACCATGAAATCGGCTTCTTTCCCAAGAAGAATGCTCCACCACTAGTAATTTTCCTATCATTCACATCTCCTACCCAATCAAAATTAGTAAATGCACTCAAAGTAAGATCATCATCTTTAGGATACCATAGACCAAAATCAACTCTCCCCTTCAAGTATCTGAAAATCCTCTTCACAGCAATTACATGAGATTCTTTACGATCAACTTGAAATCTAGCAACAATACATACAACATTAATGATATCAGGCCTAGTTTGAGTCAAATAAAGCAATCCACCAATAATTGATTTGTATCTAGTCTGATTTTCCTTCGAAGAATCATCCTTAGTTGTCAACTTGCATCCGGTCACCATAGGTGTACCAACTGGCTTTGAATCTTCCATACCAAATTTCTTCAACAATTCTTTCACATACTTGGACTGAGATATAAATATCCCTTTATCTAACTGAGTAATTTGCAATCCCAAGAAGAATTTAATCTCTCCAATCATTGACATCTCAAACTCATTCTGTATCTCATTGGAAAACTTCATACACAAGCTATCATTTCCTCCAAATATGATATCATCAACAAAAAATCCACAAACAAATCTTTATCATCATTCTTGAAATACAGATTACTATCAGCAATACCTTTGTTAAATCCAATCTTCACCAAGTACTTATCCAATCTAGCATACCATGCTCTAGGGGCTTGTTTGAGTCCATACAATGCTTTCTTCAATCTACAAACCATATCTCCCTGATCAGTCAATTGGATTCCATCAGGTTGTTCAACATACACTTCTTCAAATTCACCATTTAGAAAAGAAGACTTGACATCCATTTGATAAACTTTGTAGTTTTTGTAAGCAACATAAGCAAGAAACAATTTCATAGCTTCAATTCTAGCAACAGGGGCAGGTTTCTTCAAAATCAATACCTTCCATCTGTAAATATCCCTTACATACCAGTCTTGCTTTGTTTCTAACCACTTCACCTTGTTCATTTAGTTTTTTTCTAAAGACCCATTTAGTTCCAATTACATTCTTATCCTTAGGTCTAGGAACAAGAATCCATGTATCATTCTTTTCAATTTGTTGTAGTTCCTCTTTCATTACTTCAACCCAATGTTCATCTTTGCATGATTCATTCACATTGTTAGGCTTGGTCTTTGAAATCAAACAATATTCTTCTGCAATCTTTCTCCTAGTCTAGACACCTTTGTTCTTATCACCAATAATTTGATCTTCTAAATGATTCAACCTTACATACCTCAGAGTCTTCTTAGAATGTTCTTCAACTTCAAGCTCTTCTGATCTCTCTTCTGTCCTTCCACTAGTTTCTCCTTCCCCTTGATCTCTTCAGATTCACCCCAATGATTTGGGACTTGACTTGCAAGTCCGTGAATTTTGTTTGTACTATCATTAGTGATCATTTAGAACTATCCATAGGTTTTAAGAAAAATTAAAAGTCTTCATCAACCTTAAGACGGCACTTCTTCAAATCATTTTCTTCTAACTTTATCAGTGCCCACCCTTGCAGAGGCCTTTTACTTTTAGTAGCATGTAACTCAGGGAAAGATTCCCTTCACCACTCCTAGCACAAAATTTCTATATCTTCATCTCGGATATAACACTTGCTCAAAGATCTTGAACATCTAACAAGAGGTTTTGAATCACCCATAGCCTGCGCGAGCCCTACCAAGATCAATTTACCTGAAAATTCCAATTATGTGTGCCACAAAATAAGACCACAACTTTCTGAAGCAGATAAGTGAGGTAACATTTCTTCCAACATCATGGTTCTGTGTTGTTAGTCTAGAACTGCAGGCTCTTCCTTTCCACAAATTCCATTTTGTTGAGGCCGCTATGTGCAAACAACTATCTCTTTACTCCACGCCTTCACAAAAGAATTAAACTCGCATGAAGTGAATTCACCCACCTCTATCTAATTTTCAAAACAAGCTTAATCTCTGACCTCATCATCTCAAACCAGCCTTTGCGAAAGATCTCAATTTTTCGTGAGCTTCAAATTCTCCCTGGCAAGTAGCCCCTGTTAACGTATCCTTTGCAGTCATCAGTCATCAGCCATCAACAAGCCAGCCAGCTGTGAAGTACCCAGTATCCTTGTAAACTTTCTAGTTCTAGCAGACCACACAAATCAGTATGCATAAGTTCCAACAATCCATTTGAATTTTTTTGTTTACCTCGAAATGAAATTCTTGTTTTCTTTCCTAACTAACATTCTTTGCATATGTCAATAGTAGGTTTCATCATCTTAGGAAGATCTCTCACGGCCTTAGTGGAACTATCTGAAAAAGGGTTATCAAAGTTAACATGACAATATTTTATGATGCCATGTAACCAGTTTTCACTAGCCTGAGCAATCAAACAAATTTTATCAGCAAACACTCAAGCCGGTAAATATTACCTTTTGTTTTGCAGTCTGATGCAATCACATTTCTAGAATTTCCCAATATTTTATACCCTAATGACCATGAACTCAAGATTGTATCCCTTGACGCCAACTCATCTCTCGGCCCAAATACTTTGCAGATTTATAGCTTCAAACTTTCAACATAGAAGACAATACTTCGTGATATGCTGTATCAAGAAATGCATCTCTACCATCACAATCAACTCTAAAGAGCTATCACCAAATCTCACAACACCACCATCATACTTTTCCAAATTCACAAACCAGCATTTATCTCTTTGTCATGATGAGAACAAATCTTCACTCCGCCAATTATCCATTCATCTTTCTCTTGCAATCCTTTGAGAAACTAGGATTTTCCACATTTTACAACCAGTGTACTCCAGCAGAGACACGTGGATTATTTCCTTGGATAGCACAAACACAAATTCATCTTCACTCTGTTTCCTTTGTTAGATTCATCATCCATCACACTTTCATTAGTGCGCATAGTAATATCATCGTGCCTTTTGGGAATTTATGCTTGTTGCATCTTGGCTTGGAAACCTCTGTGACACTTGATGTAAATGACCTTATCTTATTGCAGTAGAAAATTTAGTCATAGGCAACTTTCTTGAGTACTTTGCTCTTTCTTTTGGCTTTCAAATCAATGTTTTAAGTTCTTCGAGCCTTCTTTCTTCTTCATCGAAAGCCATCTCGAATTTCATCCTCATACTTCAATTTCTTTCTAGATGAAATTTCACCCAGATCATATCTCTATCTATCTCTTCCAGAAGTAGTGGCCTTAAATGCAGATTCAACCTTAGGAAGTGCATCACCAAATTCACTCAAATCAAAAGCAGTAAGCTTACCAATCAACATCTCGGTGTAACATTTATTATAGCCCAGAGCTTCCTTCAATAGCACTAGCTTTGACTTTGTGCAAGAACTGTGCAAGGATCTAAGCCACTGTGAAAGCAACAAATTTCAGATTCCCGGCTCATCTGTCCACCAGCACATCTGATACCACACACAAGTTCATTCACTCTTTGCATGAAAGTAGTAACATTTTCATCATCACCCATTTTTGACTTTTCATATTTTTGTTTCAAAATTTGTAGCTTAGCAATCTTCACATTAGCATCACCTTCATACAAGGTTTCCAACTTTTTCCAAATATCATAAGCATTCTTTAGATCCATCACATTTTTCATCTCAGTATTAGTCAAAGAACTCAACAACGCCTCCTTAGCCCTGATATTATTCTCAACATCCCTGATCTCAGCATAAGTGGTAGGACTATTCTATGGAATTACATATATATATTTTATAATGTTCTAGTAGGGTTCACCAATGCATCTTAGATGACATTCCATTTGAGCCTTCCATAAAGAATAATTTTTCCCATCAAATCTAGGACTATCCTTCTTATAAATTTCCATCTCGAATCACCTCAAGCTATTAAACTTCTTCCAAGGAACCACAAGCTCTGATACCAATTGTTGGCAACTCAAGGGAAAACAACTGAGAGGGGGGGTGAATTAGTTGTCACCGAGTTTCAAACTTATTCAACTTATTAACCTTATTCTCAAATATGATCATTAATTGCGAAATCATAAATGCAGTCAACAGACATCAAAATTACACATAACAATTGTGGGCGGAGTTTTTTGGAAAACCCTGCTCAGTAAAACCACATGGTGGAGGCGGTCCACAAGATTATATATCGATTAAAAGTATATGAATTATGAATGGGGAATGCACATGCATTCAAGCACACTTCCTAGAGCTCACTACTCAAATAAAAATAGGCTTACTACCCAAAGGAAGACACACTATCTTATAGAAAGGTTTTGATTAAATCCATTAGACTTTGAACTGAGAAAAGTAGCATCTGCTAATTCCTGGTTATAGTTCTGGTTAAGCACATGAACACTTCTTCACTCTTCTTTACTCTTCTTCTCTCTCTACTCTGCCTTCAAATGATTTGGACTTTATTCGCACATAGGACTCTTACACTCTGCACACACATACCTTCAAATGATAAAACAATCACTCTTATATACCTGCAACAAGAAATTACATCGCTTATAAGTCATCTCCAAAGAAATAATAAAATGAATATAAACAGTCGGCCCAAATCAATAAGGATTATTCATGCAAATCAGCCAAGGTTGGCCACAACATAGTGAAGATCGAAAATAACATCCTCAAACACGAACCATTTCAATTAATTACTCCTTGAAGATCCACAACATGCTTCAACACCTTGTCGGCCAAGAACATGAAAAACATAAACACGCAAGATAAAATCTTGGATCATGAGCACAATGATCAATACGGACATGCAACACAGATAGAGCACAAACTAGAAACATCCACAAGCATCATGAAACATCAAAGAAGCATTTGTAGCAACTGAACTTATTAGAATCACATGATCTTCATTCAGGAACACAAATTGAAGTAATAGAAAAAATTGTCAGAATACAAATCTTCATAACTCAATCAAATCTTCACACAGATCTTTAAAACTTGACGTGGATAAAATAGATATACTCAACAAGAAACTATTTAGTCCAAAAACTCTGAACAACAACGTACTGATCACACTGACAGAAAGAACCTCACTTCAACATTGACAACTTGTAGCACTTCTTATTACAAGTTTCTCAATATCCTTGACATATACAGCTTCTAATGCAACAATGCTAATAGTGTTGACATCAATGACAACCACATATCAGCAACACAACACAACATCCAACAAGAAAAAGATGTAGAAGGTGCCTTTGAATCAGGGGAAGGATATTTAATGAGGATGTTGTTTATGATAGTATTATGAAAATCAAAAACTCAAATCTTTGCATTAAACCATGATGCAATCATTTGGCCAAGGCTTTCATCTACATGTGCAATAATATTGTTGAGACAATATTCCTTCCAGTGATCACAATATAGTTACTTTTGGATAGATCATCTGATAGCAGAAACTTTGTAGATCTAGTACTATTCATTAGTCTTGGACTGGCTGACCATGCATAGTGTTGGTTTAATAGTTGAAAACATAGTTGAAGCACAATGAAAAACTAAGTAGAGCTGATAGAGTAAGAATTCCATAAGATAGTGATAGTTTAATTTTGTTTTTTGTATAGACTATGCCTCTATGAAGTGTGTGTATGATAGTAAGATAGTGATTCTGATAATAGTGTCCATATAATGACCATCTTGACAATGTTGGAATTGTATTGATGCCTTGAAAATAATGGATTCAACATAATATAGTTCTTTGCATTGAGATAGTGATGTATTCTAACAATACTAGTGCTATGAAAATGCTTTTCTTTCGATCTCAGTGTGTAGACAGGACCTCTTTTGCAAGGGGAGTGCTAGATTTTCCCACAAAGGTTTTCCCAAAATAAATATACAATAAAGTGTCAAGGAGTTGCTCATTCAGTATGGTGATTTGGAGTAGATTTAACAGTAATGTGCCTATGTAATTAGAGCAGTCACTTTTGGATCTCAAAGTAGAGTACATGGCTTCATAAAGTACATTTTTTGCAAATAGATGCAATTTATTGTATGGCACACAAGGGGAGTTTATCCATTGTCTTTTATCATTGAGCTTAGAGATAGTCCATTTTTGTCCAATAAAGTGTAGTGATATGTTATGCCAATATGTCAATGATTTGTGAGGAGACAGTCCTATGCATATTTTTTTACAGTGTTGATTGTCTTGTGAAGACAAGAGTATATGTTAGTAATGCTTTGATGGGTTTGTCTTAAGGATATTTTCTTGCATAGGAGTGACAATGATGAAATGTTTTCCAATGGAGTATGGTGTAGTAATAGTGATTGGAAAGATGGGAGTGATAGCTTGTAGTGTGCACATCTCATAGCTGATTTGATCCTATTAACAATACTATTGTTGCAAGGATATTGTGATGTTGTTAGTGCTTTTAATTAAGAGTGTGAGATATCTTAGTGAGAGTGGATGAACCTAATGTGGTCTTTTCTTGCCTCATATCATTTAATTGGGCTTTTCAATTATAATGCTTGTAGCCTAGAATTGATTATAATAGTGCCTTATTTGGGGCTTGCTACTTGCACAATAAATGCTTCATGACAACCCATTTTCCTTGCTCAAGGTCTATGGTATTGTGGATGCTTTGGTTCTTGAGTTTCCCACTGAGACAAAGACAATAAATGGTTTCTTCTTGCCTCATGCACAATGATGATAGTAGTATATCATTCTTGAAAGTAGGCAGTGGTACTAATTTTCTTCAGTCATAGTATGGTATTTGAATGCAAAGGAAATTATGTTTGACAGTGTCCCTTCATGATATCTAACAATGCTCTCCATGCTTGGTTTGCTAAACAATGATAGTGGTATACATGGTTTTTTATTATCTTTAACAAGTCCTTTGATGGCCATCTAGAATAGTAAGATACATATGCATGCTTCTTTACTAGTGGCCTTGTCATTATTGATGGTTGACAATGGAAAAGTATGTAATGATGACAATGCAATCTTCTTATAACTCTTGATGATAGTGTAACCATATGACAGTATAATCTTCATTTAATTGATGACAGTGTACTTGCTCATACAATTGTTGATGACAGTTGCTCAAGTTGCTTGATGACACCTTGTTGACAGTGTGACAGTGTTCCTCTTTGATGAATTTTGTTATTGTTCTTGAGACAGTTTGGCTTCTCATCTATTTTTTTTGCTTGATATCTTGATAAATCACAGGGATCTTTGATAGTGTTCAGTGTTGTAGAGGTTCTATGATGTAGACAGTTTATGTTAACAATGATTGCTTGGAAACTCAACCATTTGCTTAAATTTATGACCTTGCTTGGACAGTGGTAGTTACTTGTGGATTGTTGATAGAGTAACAATTTCATAAGATAATGATAGTTTACTTTTGTGTTTTGTATAGACTATGCCTCTATAAAGTGTGTGAATGACAGTAAGACAATTATTTTGATAATAGTGTCCATATAATGACCATCTTGACAATGTTGGCAGTATATTGATGCCTTGACAGTAATGGATTCAACATAATATAGTTCTTTGCATTGAGATAGTGATGTATTCTAGCAATACTAGTGCTATGAAAATGCTTTTCTTTCAATCTCAGTGTGTAGACAAGACCTCTTTTGCAAGGGGAGTGCTAGATTTTCCCACAAAGGTTTTCCCAAAATAAATATACAACAAAGTTTCAAGGAGTTGCTCATTCAGTATGGTGATTTGGAGTAGATTTAACAGTAATGTGCCTGTGTAATCATAGCAGTCACTTTTGGATCTCATAGTAGAGTACATGGTCTCATAAAGTACATTTGTTACAAATGGATGCAATTTATTGTATGGCACACAAGGGGAGTTTATCCATTGTATTTTATCACTAATCTTAGAGACAATCCATTTTTGTCCAAGAAAGTGTAGTGATATATTATGCTAATATGTCAATGATTTGTGAGGAGATAGTCCTATGTATCTTTTTGTACAGTGTTGATTGTCTTGTGAATACAAGAGTATATGTTAGTAATGCATTGATTGGTTTGTCTTAACAATATTTTCTTGCATAGGAGTGACAATGATGAAATTTTTTCCAGTGGATTATGGTGCAGTAATAGTGACAATGGATGAACCTATTGTGGTCTCTTCTTTACTCATATCATTTAATTGGGATTTTCAATTACAATGCTTGTAACTGTTGGCAACATAAGGGCAAACAATTGAGAGGGGGGTGAATCAGTTTTCCTAGAAATTTAACTTAAAAAAATTATTAACATTATTCTCATATCTTATCAATAACCATGAAAGCATAAATCAAAAACACATCAGAAACACACATAACACCAAGATTTTTTATGTGGAAACCCTGTTAGGGGAAAAACCACTATGGAGGTTAGTCCACAAGATTATACCCTATTAAAAGTATAAAGAAATGTGAATGGGGAATGCACATGCATTCAGGTGCACTGCCTAGAGCTCACTGCTCAATTACAAAAGGAAGACTCACTGTCTTATAGAAAGATTTGGATTACACCCAAAATATTTTGAACTGAGAAAATAGCATCTACTAATGCCTAATTACAGTTCCAATTAAGCACATGAACACTTCTTCACACTCTGCTCACTCTTCTTAACACTTTTCTTCTGCCTTTGAATGATTAGGACATTATTCACACATATCATACACAAGCGCACCTTCAAATGGAATAAACAATCCCTCACATATATCTGTAACAAGAGATTACATCGCTACATGTTGACCTCAACAAAATAATAAAATGAATACAAACTGTCGGCCCAAAACATTAAATAAATTTCAATGCAACTCAACCAAGGTCGGCCATAGCATAGTGAAGACCTAAAATAAAATCTCAAACACAAAAAAACTTCAAATAATTATTCCTCGAAGATCCACAACACACTACAACACCCTGTCAGCCAAGAACATGAAAAACATGAAAACGCAAGAGAAACCCTCTAATCGCAAGCACAATGATCAATTTGGACGTGCAATACAGATAGAGCATGATCTAGAAACATCCAAAAACATCATGAATCACCAGAGAAGCATCCACAACAACTGAACTTACTAGGATCACATCATCTTCATTCAAAAACACCAATTGAAGCAACAAAATGACTACCAGAACACAACTATTCATAACTCAATCATATCTTCATGCAGATCTCTAAAACTTAGTGTGGATAAACTAGATATACTTGAAAAGAAACCCTTTAATCCACAACCACTGATCATCAATGTACTAAGCTAACCAATTGAATGGACTTCACTTCACCACTAACAACTTGCAACTTATTTATTACAATTTCCTCAATATCGTCGACATTAATGCCAATAGTGTTGACATGAATGACAACCACATATTAACAACACAACCAAAACATCCAACAATCTCCCCCTTTGGCATTGATGGAAACACATGATGTGAAAAACACCATCAACGTAATTATCTTTATCACTTACTCCCCTTAGGTTTTGACTCTTTTCTCCTCAATTATTTTACACAACTCTTCTCCTCACATGACTCTTCTCCCTAGATAATTCATAGTTTTTCGCATGACTCTTCTCTTCCTTTGACATCAATGACAAAGATCTCTTTTCTCCAAACAAGCTCTGAGCCACATATTTGAACATTTAACTACTCTCCCTGAGTAGTAGCCACCACAACATCAATATGGATCAAGATATGACTATGAAATGCATGGATTGATGCAAGTCAATGCATCTTAGTTTTGATTAGGAGGGGTAATCACCCTTAGCTTCCCTCTAAGATACTCAAAAGTATCCTTAGGAAATGGTTTGGTAAAGATATATGTAATTTGTTCCTTAGTAGGCACATATTCCAATTTGACTTCCTTTTCACTCACCTTCTCTCTCAAAAAGTGAGACTTGATATATATATGCTTGGTCTTTGAATGTAGCACCAGATTCTTAGAAATGTTAATTCCACTTGAATTATCACAGAATATAACAATAGATTCATCATACACAACTTTGATATCTTTCAACATCTTCTTCATCCACAATACTTGAGTACAATTATTAGTAGCAACAATGTATTATGCCTCTATAGTAGATAAAGAAATGGAATTATGCTTCTTACTTAACCATGAAATCAACTTCTTACCCAAGAAAAATGCACCACCACCAGTACTCTTTTTTTCATTCATGTCTACTTCCCAATCAACATCAGTAAAAGCACTCCAAGTAAGATCATCATCTTTAGGATACCACAGGCCAAAATCAACTGTCCCCTTCAAGTATCTGAAAATCCTCTTCACAACAGTTACATGAGATTCCTTAGGGCCAGCTTGAAATTTTGCAACAATGCATACAACATTCATGA